>VICG01000014.1:1407500-1670000 GCA_008692225.1 Monilinia fructicola
GTATACGCACAGTCATGCGGGTAAATTCTCGTCCTGGAAAGACCGATGATGCCTTCTATATCGTTCAAGTCAATCAATCGTGAAGTTTCATGGGAATAAATAACCAGTATCAGCTAGCTGAATAGTTTACTTTCAGACTTTTCTACGTCCGATCGTCCTTCTCTCCATTCATCCAAGCAGAATTCTGGCATTGTCATTCTCAGCTCATGTTCTCTTCACGGGAGCAAATTTTAAGTGACGTTGCTGTGCAGCTTTGCAACAGATACATCAAGTGTCGACCGAGCCTGGACGGATGCATGTCTTGAACCCCACCCCAGAGCTGCATGCGGGGTCTAAATAGTCGGATTTTCAGCTCCCCACGAAAGATTTCAGACTCTGAATATGATGTGTTTTGGGACGGAGTAAAGAGGCGGGTGCGAATACATCATTCCATTTTCAGCATTCGGAATAGAAAGCCTTGGGTGGTTTGAGGTGTTTCTTGGCCCAAATTTCTATGCGAATAACTCTCACACATCATGTTGTGATTGAGACAAGCGCGGATCAAAGATCCAGACGATAGCAGCATTGATGTCCCAATTCGTCACAAGTTGCCTTCCCGAGGTCATCTAGGCTCGTCTCAATCACGAACGAGCTTTGAGACTACCAATGGAAAGAATATGTGGGTATCACCTCGCGGCCGGGTAAGCATAGTCCCGAGCCCTTGGATGAAGTTAGTCACGAACCAAGGTTCTTTTCACGATTCGGCTTAAAACTCTTCCGAATCTGCAGGCCACAACAAATCCCAACACTTCAGCTATGTTATGACCTAATACGAGTATCCTGACGTTCAGTATTGGCAAGCAATAAGGCATACGGCACAACAGTAAAATTTGAGCCTTGAATCATCATCTGTAATAGTGTTTGATCGCAACAGATTTCACTGCCAAAATAGTCGATGAAACTCCGATGCCAAAAAAAAGAGAAAACGCTTAAGGCGAACCATCGAGGGGAATATCAAAATTCTCGCACCAAATCTCTTCTCGGTCACCAAAAGTTGGTCATCACTCGATTGGGCGGACACATGCTAATACAGAACTGTCTGCAATAGAATCTCATGAGATTGGCATGGGAGATGAAAGATCTAAAGCTACGCGATTTATGATCCTCATGTTTGGCTCAAAGCCTCGAATAAGCCAATCATGACTTTCACCTTATATGGCTCAATACTGGTTTAAGCAATCATACGCGACTACAGAATCCCGGAATTTTGTATGATTGAAAGTCAGGACTGGCATATCAGGGAATCGGCTAGTCAACGTCAATTCAGGTAGATTCTGGCGTGATGAATTTGGTTCATGAAGTCATCAAACTCCACGACAGCCATCCAGTAAATATACAGACACAACAGACCAAAGAATTTCACCGGGAAATCATGAATGCAGGTGGATCCCTTGGCTTTCCTGTATCCACGCTAATTTACTTTCAAGCTCTCATTCTGAAGTCGTTTCCCACAGCTGAATTGTCGTAGCCTCCTACACCAAATACCAATTCACCGCCAGACACCCCACCGTCCGATATGTACCCCAATAACGCAGCAACACTCGCCAATTCGACGGCACCCGACAAGAAAAAACCTCCATGGCTCAATGGTACGATACTGGACTCGACATTCAATATAACGACTCGAAAGCTTCCGACATAGGCAAAAAGCCCAACGACAAAAAAGCCTTGCAAGCTTTTCGGAAACGCATAATTCACGGATTATGCAAACGCCATCATGGACTGATCATCCGTGAAATCTATTCTGCCCCTCACACGGGGCCTGTAGATCTATAAAATTAATTTATACGACATAAGCAGAAAGTACCTTTAAGGGCGCAGTCTTCCCCACCGCGGCGTAGAATGTTACCCCCCAAAAGAGTCACTGCATCCACCAGGGGGTCAACCCTGGGAAAGGAGTTGGATGGGAACATTCAACACTAGTCCCCCGTAGGGGGGATGAACCTTTTTGCAATTTTTTATGTTGAACTTTGTACTATCCTTAAGCGATGGTACGGGCTGGTGTCGCGGTTGAGTGCTCCGCTCCGCACCAGACACTTTTATTATTATCACGTCGAGATAGGGAGGTAGGTCATTTATTATATCCACTAAATCTCTTTAGCTACCAAGTAAGTTGCTTCCTGCTCGCTTATCATCCGGCTGATCGATCTCGATAATGCGAATGCGATCATGAAATTCTACCATCCCAAGTAAACATTCTAGTGAGGTAGGTAAGAGGGATTAATATACCACATGATAATGTGACAAATATATTCCTCCACAACCCTGAGAGTTTACTTACTCTTCACAAAATACACAGAGGTTCTCAGTATCCAACATCAATCCCGACACGCGAATCTACCTACCACAACAAATGTGATCATAAACTGCACCGCAAGGAGGAAAGGAATGTATTTAGATGTGGAAAATAGAAGTCTAGATAACTGGATTTGGATGTGTGTGTGTGTGTGTGTGTGTGTGAATAAAGTAATTTTTGGGTGTTCTTACATATAAATTATCCTATCTATCTACACACAATACTACCTAATACTTTCCTACCTTCCTCCCTACCACGCCACCACCCATATTACAATCAAGCAGCAAAATCGCCTTTTGTCCATCTACTCACCAATCCATCCCCCCTCAACCTCCTCAAACACATACATCCCCATCGCTCATTGATATCATCCGTCTCACCGTCCTGAACAGAACTATAAGTAAAATCACCGTTGCATAGGTAAAGTCAACCCCAATCCATGGATGGATGGATGGATGGATGGATGGATGGATGGATGGATGGATGATAGATGGATATTCCAGCATAATATCTTATCTTAAGCTAGGTTTTCCTTTGTATTAGTGCATTATTGCGTCGTGGCATCGAGGCAAGGGCTAATATTCCTATTTATCTATTAAGCGGTTTATTTGTCGGCATGTTGGGTCTTGGGATGTGAAGTGGTGGATGGGTGGATGGGTGGATGGATGGATGTCTTTCCGAGTTGTGTATTGAGTGATGAGTGTGATGTTGAGGTATTGGTAGATTGGTAGATTGGTAGATTGGTAGATTGGTAGATTGGTAGATTGGTAGATTGGTAGATTGTAGATTGGTAGATTTGTAGATTGGTAGATTGGTAGATTGGTAGATTGGTAGATTGGTAGATTGGTAGATTGGTAGATTGGTAGATTTAGGTAGATTGGTAGATTGGTAGATTGGTAGATTGGTGTATTGTTGGTGAGTGAGCGGGTGGGGTGGGTGGTGAGTGGGTGAGTGAGTTTTATGATAGATAGTTGATGTCTGATTTATAATATGGATGGATGGAAGGGGAATCTTTCTTAACGGGTGGAGGTGTGGGTGCGGTGTAGTGTAGTGTAGTGTAGTGTAGTAAGTATAGTAGTATTGGAAAATAATGCATTTATTTCTCGGATATTATTCATTTATCCACCCATACACCCATCCACCCATTAACCCATCGACCAACTCCCCAATGCCCATGCCATCTCATCTCTCCCCACCCCGCCCCTTCACTCCCGCAACTCACTCTCCACACCCCTCTGCAACGACTTCCCCACATCATGCTGGGCATCCCTCCGCTCCCTCTCCCCCTCGCCGGCATCCCCCTTGAGCCCCGCCACGGCACCCCCCACCTTCCCCTCGACGCGATCCCTGACCCCGCTCCCCAAATCGCTCAGCTGGCCCTTCGCCTCCTGACCCTGGCCCGCCCGATTCTGCTCCTGCCCCTCGCGCTTCAGCCCCTCGCTGGCCAGCAGCGACCCCACGAACTCCTTCCCCGACCCGAGCGTTCTGGTTCCACGCGCCTTCTTGGCGCGCCGGGTCGTTCTTCGCGATGGCGCCCGTCGAGGACGCCGAGTAGCCCGCTAGGAGGCGCCCGCGTGCGAGGCGTCGTGCTCGAGGCTTGCTTTGTCGGATTTGTGGGCACCCGCTTTGCTGTGGGGGGTTAGTGTTTTGGGTTTGGGTTTGGGGGGGTTTTAGGGGGGGTGGGTGCGCTGACCTTGTCGGCGGTGCTGCCGGTGATGGATCCGAGTGCGGATTGGGCGGCGCCGGTGGCGGAATCGATGTAGGATTGGAGGGTTGAGGGTTTTCGCGTCCGACATTTTGGGATGGGATAGATGATATTGGAGAGTACTGTGATTGCAGTTGGTTGGTTGGTTGGTTGCACGTAGATGTAGATGGAGCGATGGAATTATAGATTAGTATTTGCTTGATGATTTACTTGATGATGATTGTGGATGGAAAGAAAGAGAGAGGGAACTCGTCTCGGAGAACGACAGCGCGTCGCTTTATATAGCCATCGGCCCTCGAAATTCCATCGACGTGCCCATCATCATCGTCGCTCATAACGTGGGGTGAATTTGATCAGTGGCGTAGAATTGGGTGGTGGTTGCGTTACGGGCTATGACATCATTAACCTTACCTCGGTTCCACTTAACCCTACATTTATTAATCCCTGTCAGCATGACGACTTGACAAAGGAGGGGTCTCGGACCCCAATCTCAGACAAGGCTGAATATTTTAGTATGCAATGGTTTCTTGTTTGCGTGTGTGTTAGCCGGTTTGGACTGACATATTGTGGGGTGTGGAACGTGGTACGTATGATGGGAGATCAGAAAGCTTGGTAGAGGGTTGTGAAAGCTTGATTGGGGAAATGATGGCCCATTATGGATGTTTGTAATACAGGTGTCTATTCTTGGAATGGCTTTACAATACGGAGGATTTGCATTTGGAAGGACCCAGTTAGTGATACTGTAGTTTGTGAAAAAAGAAAGCATCTCCATGTTTTGAGGATGAGATCATTAGTAGGGGCTTCAAGGTTGATTATTATTTTCCAATAATTTCATCATTAAATAACTACGGAGCCTTCCACGGAGCAGATCCAGTCTGTCTATTCTATAACCTATCCAACCTTAATCCCTGAACCCTAAACTCCTCAAACCCTAAGCTCCTCCAACTACAACCCCTGAATCCCACCTCGTCACGAAAGGACTTTTAGTTTCATCCATACCACTCCCTCCAGTTTTCATTCTCTCCTTCTCCTTATCCAACATACCCCTGTACCTCTCCCCATCCCACTTCCAAATCCCGCCCCCACTTTGTAAATTCAGACCCTTCAAACCTCTTGCCAATGTCTCTGCGACTTCATCTCGTTCTTTACTCACAAAGAATCTCCTCTCCCATACTCTCCCTTCTACCTTTTCTTTCTTTCTCAGCTCCCTTTGCTCGTTCTCTATCCTGCCCTTCTCCTTACCAATCTTAAACATATCATTTTCGTTGATAGCTTGTGTAACATATCGCCACGCCCGTCTCGATTCATATTCCTTTTGTTGCTCTATTGGTCTTACCGTTAATGCTTTCCTCTTCAATGAATTTGCATTGAATTGCAATATGTCTTTTCCACTTCTCATATCCTTGACATTAAATTCTCCACTCCATTGTCCCTCTGCTTTATATATCGGTGTACTTTCACATCCATCTTTATATATAATCGCAGAAAATGTATTAGGGGTCCCACTAATCCAGCCTTTTGAGGTATAAGATATTTGGGTTGTGAAACCGGACGATGAACGAATATAGGAGGTACCGCTCAACTCGGGACTGAGGGAGCCGGACATGAAACCGATTATGTTGAATAGGTGGCATTGTTATCAGATACGTTTCGTTATGTTGCGAGAGGGTTAGTAGGGAGTAACCATGACGTTCAATGTGGACCGTTGAGCTGAAATAAGATTGTGGGGCTATGGTGCCTTGCAGCTGGAAGGAGAATGTCAGTATGAGGGATGTTGATCACAGAAGAGAAATGCTTACTTGTACACCATGTTTCTCATTCCAAATATTGTACGCGGTGGCCGGTGGATGATGACTACCAAGTATCAGCAAATCCTTTCCCTTTCTCCTCCTTCACAATCATAACTCACCTAACTTGCTCAGCAACCAGTTCCGTCCTCCCAGTACCCTCTCCGTCATCTTCCCAGAAACCCATAAAACACTCCCCCAGAAACGGGTTGAGCGGTTTCATCCCCCTTTTCTTTCCATTTTCGTCCCGAGCGCTGTGTTGCCATTTCAACGTACTGATAAACCATTTTAACACCAGCAATGCTCTTTCTTCAGAAGACTCAGAGTTTGTCGGTGCGACGAACAAGGATGGATGTTCGGCCCAATAGGTCGGAAATTCGACGATTGATTGTGGTGAGAGGAGGAATGGAGGTGCCGTGAGGGTTGAGAGAGGTCGCCCTTGAATGTTGCGACGGACTAGATAAATTGACAGTTAGTCTACGTCAATAAGATTGTTTCGGGGATTTGTCTGTGCAGTAGAGTGCAGCGCAGTGAGGCTGCCCCAGTTGAAGCTCATCAAAGGAAAACGGCCATGGGAAGTCTGTGCCGCGCATATTCTTCCAGCCATCTCTTTGCGTAGGAAGATATTGAAGATATATCAATCATAGGAGGTAGAAAACATGCCTTGATGAATCCAAACCAGGCACTCTTATGCTGTGGTGCAATCTTCTCTTCTTTATACTTCTCCATCCTGTGCAGCTTCCAATTCAAGATGCCGTGACTGATATAATCCAATCTCTTTCCAGTCAAACTTCTCAATCTCAAAACTCTTTGATCGATCGACACACATCCGTATCCAAAGCCAGTATTCAGAAGTCTATCGATTCAGAAATCCACCATCTAATATACCATCCAAGAGATAAGAAAGAATGTGCACGGACATGGATCAAGGTATCTGGACGATCAGAACGAAAACAGCATAGCCTACCTCTTCCTCACCTATTATCTTTGGTCAAGACTCAAGAGTAGAATGCATGGCAGCATGAGATGACCTCGGGATATCGCATCAGATTCGTCTGGAATGCATGCTTTGGAGACGGAATGCACTTCATCCGAGTCTGAAACGTCTAATAATTTCTCATGCTGACATATCGGCGGCAACATTGCCGGTTTGCCACACGCACACGGTAAGAACTTGGATCAGACATGTCCACGGGTAGGTTAATATTTGGGAATTCTGTCTTTGTTCGCATGATGACTAAGATGACTTGATTGGTCCAGTGACATTCATACATTTACCAGTCTAGCACAACGTAATGAAAAGGAAACAAAACATCCTTTCTTTGATGAGGTTTCCAAGGTTGTAGTTGTAGTGGAGGGGAGGGAGTCGAGATAAAGGTAGAGAGAGATAAAGGTAGTAAGGAGGTAATTAGGAAGGTTAGCTGGAGGTTCGTTCTACTCTGTACTGTACTGTACTGCACTTACTCCATAGTGCTCCGTAATGTGAGGGGGCGGAGCTTTGTTTGCAGGTGCCGCCGACATGCATGGTTTACGAATGCATGCATGCACGCATACCAACTTCCACGAACACGCACTAAAAATATATAAGTATCACACAATCTGTCTGCAAAATCACAATCACCACCAAAAATCGTGAAAATAATGTATACGAGAGAAGGTATAGAATTGAAGAGTGCCGTTACAAACAGCCGGTGGGTATCAAATACAATCCGAAAAGCCAAAGGTCCTTCTCCCCCAGCCAGAAACGCCATTCTAAACCGAATCCACCGTTCGAAGCCATAATCGATAACTCATTCTGAGCTTCCTAATAAACCACCGCTAAAGCACCGCTCTATCAAGGTATCAATCCATCAATCCATTCATCTCTCATCTCTCATCTCTCATCGATCTCATCCCTCCCTCAGTCTCCCATAATATCTTCAGAGAGACATATCCTCACTTCTTCTCCTCTCGCAACTTTTCGATCTGTTCTCCTTCAACTCTCTTTCTGTATCCATCAATCTTGTCTGGACCCACTTCCTGTATCTGAGATCCGCCCTCACACTCTCACAGTTGAGTAGATCAGTCAAGGTAGTCTTGATTTGCTGATTCACATTCTTTAGCTTTTGTTCATCTTCCTCAATTTCTTCAACCACGGTCTCATCAATAACAGCCGGCAGAGAATTGATTCTGTGTTCGCGGGGGAGGTGTTGCGTGTGGTCGAAAGTGGATGGGAGAGTCTCTCTGCGAGAACGAATACGGGTGATGGGTTTGACTGAGAGGGGACAGAGGTGCGTCGCTACCATTGCTACTATCAGATGAAACTGAAGAATTGCGATGGCGGTCTGTGGGGCTG
This sequence comes from Monilinia fructicola, assembly GCA_008692225.1. NCBI lineage: Eukaryota > Fungi > Ascomycota > Leotiomycetes > Helotiales > Sclerotiniaceae > Monilinia > Monilinia fructicola. The sequence goes on from VICG01000014.1 coordinate 1,415,663, forward strand.
TCGGGAATGGAAGCAGTGACTTGAGTGAGGTGTTTCTGGAGGGCATCGTGCTGTGAGTGAAGAAGCAGATATTTCTGAAGAGCAAATGCTCTCTCGGGTGACTTCTGTGTTGGGTTCAGAGCAGGCATTGTGTGTATGTTTGTATAGTGTTGTATTGTTTGTTTGTGTAATTGTAGCCTTGGATTATGCGTCGATACAAATGTTTGTATCGTAGCTGCAGATTCGGTATAGTGAGCTATGATTGAGTTCGAGCTGTCAAGAGGTTTAAGAAAGATGCGAGCGTTTCTGATATCTTCATGTAATAAAAGAAATTGATAGATTGAATGATTGCACGATTGCACGATTCTGTTCGAGGAAACCGCAAGTGAATGGCGAGCAATATATATTACATACCTAGGTATCTATGGATATTCAAAACACCTTGACGTGACGTAGCCGTTGTTTGATACAATTTTCAGTTAAGAAACACTCCCGGAGCAAACATCCGTGCATCTTTTTTACCTTTTGCCTTTGTACCTACTTTTTTGCAGATTATGCTCAATCACCCATGACCACCAGTGGGTTTACTTACAGACTGACACATTGCACCCACTCTCTGGTAACTAGATTTGATAAGAGAGAAGAGGTCAGCAAGAGATTTTCATTGCTCGAATTAGTTTGTTTACCGTTATTTAACTTGACATAATCCTATCAACTTTCAGCCAATGGTAATAGAGGAGCACCGCCACATTTCATCCTTTGATACTGTGGCGTCATATTTTTCTGCGGTCCCAAAATACCAAGTTTTCGGTGACTTTTATTATTTACTTGTTCGCGCCTTGCTTTGCAGTGCAGTCATATGCAGGACGATCATTTACCCGTTTTTTTTCGTTTGCTTGGTCGAATAGGGGTGATTTAACCTGGCATATGATCGCCCCTCATTCCCAAAACGTGGACTTGGTAATTTTAGACATTGAACACTTTAAGAGAAAGGATTTGCGGCGACGCGCGTAGTAGGATGTAAGAGATCGATCGATCTCAATATGCCTCATCGCACCCTCCAATTCTTGCTCTTCAGTTATCTTTTGATTACTCATTCCTGGGCGTATCGCTTTGATGTTTCTAACTTCTCAGGAGTAAAACTCCTTGAAAAGTCATTCTGGCAAATCCTTGTGATACACACTCGGAAAGTTAAACAGCTGAGTATGATGTGTGCCTAGACAAATGGCCTAGGTGCAACGACAAAAGATCGGATGTTTCATTGGCATAAGTACACTTGGGCACTCGCCAGCGGCTCTTTGGCAAAGAAGGGCTGAGATATATACAGTAGTCGGAGAAAGAGATACTTATCCATTAGCGAGATCTAAATGAGGGTAGAATGCGTTCCTTAAGGGGTTAACCACAAGAGTTAGTGATGCTAATCGATTCCAGTAGCTTGGGCTGTTGATTAGTTTTGATTTGAGTGAATCAACGTCAAAACTCTTTCACAAATGTCACCAAAAACGGCAATTAAAATAAAGTCCTTGCCTAATACCTAGGGATCAGATGTAGTTTCTTTTGCTATCTATCTCGTTCTGGAGTTGGCCAAGTAAGCACGTCAAATAAGCTTCATATCAAATGTTAATCATCTACCATAGCCAATAGTCCCAGTTCCCGAAATCTAAAAACAGCTAACAAGCTAACATATCCTGCCTATCCGGAAGCTCCTGAGTTGAGCTAAACCTTGCCAAGTACGTCCTAAATCACAAACTTTAATCATCCTCTATTTCTTCGGCAAGAGTCATACCACAATCATTACTGATTCGTTTTTTTTGTTTGTCCTCCACCAATATGGATAGTCTTATCAGAAGAAGATGATTGTGCATTCGCTCTGAATCCCATAAAAGGTTGAGGTTTTGTGAAAATGACTTTGCGCTGCGTTCGTAGGAATGACCCCGTCGGGGTTGACCCAGGTATATCGACTTGAGAACCTGGAACAGCGATCATAGAAACTGATTCTGGCTCTGAGGACGTGGAACTATTTGAGGTTTGCAATGTTGGAGTTGGTTGAATGCGCTACAGAAGCACTATTTTTCGGTGCTTAGATCTCTATTGAGTTGGTATTGCTTCTCCATGTATGGAGGATTCCTTGCGCGAGCAAATGGCATGGGAGGATTATGGTTTTCTTCGAACTGGCGATTGTAAGTTGAGAATCCAGAGGATTGGTCGATTTCATCGTCGACTGCACCATTGTCTCCCACTTGGGAATTTTGCCGAATTGCGCGAGTTCGGGTAGGAGCAAAATATCTAGGTTGCAATGGGTTCTCGGTATCGATTGAATTGTGTACATATGTTGAAGATGTTGGTGATGGTTCCCCCTTCCTCTTCTCTTTTATCGCGGTGTGAATGGCTAAGGGTCATACCGAAATTCCCATCTCTAGGAGGCTTACCACTGGATTTTTCCAGTCCAATCCTAGTGGATGTGCCCTTTTTCGATGTTGTGCCCTCATCTTCACTATCCTCGTCAAAGAGAAACTTCATCCACAGTTCGTTTTGGTCTGTTTCTTTTTGGGCACCTTTGGCGCAGCAACCATTCATTTTATCAGGCTTGTGGCCTGATTTCGAAAGAAGAACCCCGTCGTGCTGTAGTAAAGTCTCATCTGGATTGATACTTTGACTGGTAAAGACAGGATCATGCTGGAGATGGGAGGTTTTGGTTTGTATGCTCTCAGTAAGGTTGTGCTGATAAGGTTCAGTCATACAAGGACTTTGGCTGCGAGGAGGATCCAAGGAATGCTCGAAGATGTCCTCTGGGAAGATGGAGTGTATTGTGGTTCAGTTGAGATATTCTCTTCATTCTTATACTGATCAAATGCTACTGGAACTCGTATTCATCTAAGGCCTCGCGATATCCAGTCGATAGCGACTGGCTGTAGAAGTCCATGCCGCTTCGTACTTCATTGTTTGAGATGCAATTGGCTTCTCTGGGATGCGTTGCATTCCCTTGGGATAGCTCTGTGTATTCCTGTACCATAGAGCTTTCGCAACCTTCCCACGACTCGGCATACTCATATTTTCTAGAATTCTCGTCGTCTGATCTTGATCCACTGTAAGTGCCACTCCAGCGGGCTGGAAGTGCACTTATCCCTGGGCTTATTGATACATTCCGCTCCAAAAGACCTCCTTCGTCTTCATGATCATAGTCTTGATATTCTGTACTTCGTGTAGATGGTGCCACCCATGCCTCCCATATTTCATTGTCCATGACTTCATCTCTGGAGACGACGCATTTTACTCCTCCAACCTGTGCAAGTACGCTGCTGTTACAGTCGGGTGAGCCTAGATGTAGGACTGAATGCCTTGCAGGACGTCTGGGCATCGGTTGGTTCATCTCGCAAATCGATTTCTCGGCCGTACGAGAAGATGTTGAATATTTACCGTTAGGCTCATGTGGAGTTTCCCCTATCTTAGTCATGATAAGAGGGACACTTTCGAGATTTTTGGATCCTTGCCGAAGCTTCTGTGCATGGGCAGCGTTTTTATCGCCGCTTGATGGAATTCTCATCCTAGATTCTTGTTGTCCTCCACCATCATGTGTTCTTGCTTTGAAAGCGGACAAAACCCTGTCACTAGATAAATCATCGTGGTTCTTCGTAATATACTCACCATCAAGCAACATCTCATCAGATGAGAAAATTCGGTGCATCATGCGCGGTGTAGATTGGCGAACAATTTTACTCGGACGCGAACTCGAACTTATACCTGGTGGAATAACCCTGTCACCAATCCGAATTCTAACCTCACTTTGCGCCCTTTCCCCTATATTTTCTTCTTCTTGTTCACAGATCTGAACTTTTCTTGCGGCGAATGGCGAGCTGATTCTTGTCTGAAGTTTGGAATACCTTGCTCTGTGTCCGTCCTTTATTCTTCTTCTTCGCCCAATATCTCCGTCACTTTTGGGGAAATTGAATCTCGTATGCGGAAAACGACGAATACTCAGGCCAACCCAGTCTCCTTTACTCAATAGCTTTCGTCTCTTTTCTTCCATGGACACTTCTTTTAATTCTTGTGCCTCGTAATTTTGCGGAACATCTGTAAGTTTTGGCGATACGGCACCTTTGTGCTTGATTCCCAAAGGCGAAGGTATCGCATTGTATAAGTCATCATTTAATATAGGACTTCTTTGAACAATTTCGACTGATGGAGAATGATTGTTTCCATATATGGCTTCGGGTCTTCTGCAGAACGGTCCAAGTGCAGGACTTTGATCATATTCTTCGCGTTCATCCCAGCGTTCTCGCTCGTATTCACTATTCTCGCTTTCCCTTATCAAAGCATGTTCATGATTTCTTCCTGAACTGGACTGGCTCTCTATTCTTTGTCCTTGTATTTTCGATTGAGGAGCAGAGCTTCTATTAAGGATTGACCATTCTGCAGAACTATTCTTCTGAACACCGCTTCTTAAATTGGCTTTCATCTTTGCGAAATGTTCCTTTTGTCGGTTGGTCAAGGCACCACCACGATGGGAAGATTTCCCAGAATGCCTTTTTAGGCGTCCTCCTGTCCAATTCATTTTATGATCATTGCGCAAAATATTTAAAATATATAAATGATATACGACTGCTGGAATGATCTTTGGATGAAAGTGAGGTAATATGTGGTGATGTGTGGTGATGTCTTGGAGAAGAAATTAGAGAAAGCAGATGATGATGATGGGTGGGGCAATGTTCTCCTCTTCACTCTCTTTCTGTTGACTTCACTTCAAAGACACACATCTTCCCAACTTTTTATAAAATGTATCTCATGTTTCGTTTATAAAGAAGGTTTTATTGTTTGTCTTTATTGCTTTTTAAGACACTTATGACCCAGCAGCTGGCCACTTAGATTGGACTTCCACCAGCATATAATTGCAAGTCATAGATTCGTCTTAATAGTCAAGTCAAATAATCTGACTGGCACCAGTTTCGGTATACTTCACCCGGTGGAATTTCTCCTAAGCTTCATCCTACATTGGCCTTCAAGATCCTGATCTTTAACATGTTACTGATTTTGCTTTCACTCACATCACTCATTGGAATTCCAAGATCATTGCATTGCAGCCTTTTTGTCATTTACCCACCAAAGATGGAGTGGCAAGTGATGATCGACTTCTTCCGATAGCAGGCATGGAAACACAAAAGCAGTCGAGGAAGACTAATATACGGCCGTTAATGTAGAAAACCTTTGGCCACTCAAGATATATCGGGGATTGGAATTCGACATCGATCACTTAGTTTTACACACGGATGGAAAGCTTCATCAATCGAGAAACAGAAACAGGATTCGCTCAGCCATATCTAATCACAGTTTGCAACTATACTCGCACAAACAATTATGTCTGCTTGATTATGTAACAATTCTAGTGAATGAAAACTGGGGTCTGCACCGCGAGGAATGTGCCGCCTATTCCATGGTAGTGTCCTTGAGAATGACCGAGTTCCGTTTTTGCCAATTCCCGAAGTTGTACACGTAGGATCTTTCCATTCTTGTAAAGTGTCAGTTCTCGTATTATATGTAAGGAGAAGGCGTGCTATTTACTGAGTTCCGTGGAATGTTTGGAATGAATGAGACACCCCCCGAGAGATACTTATACGGAGCCACTTTGTCAATTATGAAGTGGTGAACATCCGTGACAGACAGAACTGAATTAACAGCCTTTACAATATAAGCACGTGGCCCTTCATCTTGGTTCCTGTATGTGCATGTTAAATATGGTCTCCAGGAGTCTAAGCGAATAAGATGTTCTTACACAGCAACGCCCACAATTCCAACATCCACGATATCCGGATGACGAAGCAAGATCGCTTCAAGCTCAGTGGGAGCCACATGGTTGCCATTTGCTTTGATGAGATCCTTTGTTGATTTTTAGCCCTATGTTACAGTGCACCAGTGGTGTATATTTTTAGGTTGGAAATATGGTACCTTTTTACGATCCACGATATACCACATTCCCTCATCGTCGACAAATCCTACATCTCCCGTGGAAAACCACCCATCGGCTCCAGATACCTCGATGTTTGCATCTGCATTCTGATAATATCCAGTGCTACGGCTAGTGGATCGAATCCAGATATCACCAATGGCACCACGTTCAACAATCCTTGTAGACTCGTTGGGATCCGTCACCTTTCCTTCAAAGTTGGCATGCAGCTCCCCAACGGACTCAGACGTCGAACAAGCCATCATGTCATGCCCAGTAATTAATCCGAGCCTAGAAAGATTAATCACATGTCAGCATTCAAATCGTCTGTCTCTTGCCTGGATGTTGGTTTCATACTCGGTCAATCCCCAGACTCGGGTAACTCTCCCAACCCCTAATTGCTCTAATGTAGTTTTAGTCGGTTGCCCCATTGGTGCTGCACATGCCTCCAATCGCCTTAGAGAACTCAGCTTTCTTCCAAGGTCAAGAGTGGTATTATTGGCAATTTCTGTAAGCATTGAACTCCTGACAATTGCGTCAGAGATCTTGAATTTCTCCACAGCATCTAAAATATTTTGTTGGGTTGGCTGACAGAGTAGATAAAGCGGAACTCCAAGCTTAGGAAATATAACACTACAAGATCGCTGTCCAAGAATGTGGTGCATTCCCAAGGCACCCAGGACGCGGATTGGGCTGGTATTATTTGCAGTTTCTTGCTTCAGTTGCTGCCAGTCAGGATGCATAGAGACTCGTTGAATATAACTCGCTGATGCTGAGATATAGTTGCAATGAGAAATCTCGACTCCCTTGGGATTTCCTGTGGTGCCCGATGTGAACATTATGACAATGGTACTATTGTAATCATGCGAGGACTTGATATCGGGATACTTCCACTGAGTCTCGGCCGGAGAGCCCACCATCTCCTGCCAGTGAGGTATATTGAGGTAAGGTTGACCTTTGCTATCTAGAATATCATCATCAAAGACAAAAACAGATTTTCGCTTTGAAGCTGGGCAAGAGACTGTCTCCACTGCCTCTAATAGAGTATTAGTATGCACCCGTTGTGTCAGAATAACCGAGGGGTTGGAAACCGTGAGCAATCTTTCCAACTCCCGAGGGCCATGGCCAGGCTGCCCGGGTACAAAAAATACATCCCGCCATGATTGTTCCCATTAAAAGAGCGGGATATGCTATCGCGTTGCCCGAGAGACACAGAATTCGATCCTTCTGTTGGACCCCTAGCCGCCTCAAGCCTACTGCAACACGAACAGAAAGATCTCGGAATTCTGTTAGAGACAAGGAGCGGTCCTCTGGACGAAGCGCGTTAATAATTATCTTCTTTGAGCCAAGACTCTCATTGGGAGCACCAAAAACGAAATACGGCAGGGAACAATAAGGAATTGGAGTTGTCCATCTCGACTTTACCAATGATAACTGCTTTGACGATTGCATTGTAACAGACGGATAGTATTGAGAATGAACGCAGACGCATTTTGACACACCAGACGCAAGAGCTATTCGGCTTTTATGATCTTTTAGGTTTAGTGATACATATATGAGCCTCTTTCCAATAGATACTTATGACAATAGTGAAATGGCGTGCGAGGCCAACAAGCCGTGACGTGGCTGTACACCTATTAACACGAAATATAACTATCAGTTGCTGTTTTCAGTAGCACCGCTTGTGTGTTTCAAGCTGTGGATGATAGTCAGAACTTTCATTTCAGCCTGTGCGTGAAGTATATGAACCAACACACTTTACCGCGATCTTCGATAATGAGTCGTGCCACCGTCAAGAAGTATCAAATGTCTCCCTCACAGCTTTTGTCACAATGTGCGTCTCCAACTCAAGTCGAGGAGTCACAATCATCCACTCAGCTTTATCATGTGGGCATACAAACTTCCTAGGTGCAATGTTGAGACTGACAAACAAGTAGAATGCACTTCGTCGACTGAACAGTCTGCGCACAAATTTTGAATCACGACAACAGATAATCGGAATTGAAGATCGGAGCTTCCTCTTACAGCAAATGGTAAAGTGGTGCGGGGAAATTGGGTACAAGGTAAGCATCTGCGGTGTTTTGTTCGCTCACTGAGTGCTAGAATTGATTGGATGTCTATTTAGCCTGCGGACTTCGACGTGCTAAACGCCATTCATATTGCCGGATCCAAAGGCAAAGGTTCCACGGCAGCTTTCATTTTCTCAATATTATCCGAGTACTTGACCGATTCGAATGAAAGCGTTTCGGCGAAACCGACTCGTGCATCTCTGCATAGAATTGGCCTCTACACGTCGCCACACATGCGCAGCGTTCGGGAGCGTATTCGAATTCAAGACTCAAAGACGACAGGTTTCGCGTGTACTCTCCTCAATGAAAGCAAATTTGTGCAATACCTATCAGATATATGGGATCGTTTAGCGATTGATCACCAACCGATATCACAGAGTCCACCATTTGCCAAATTCCTCACGCTTATGGGTCTCCACGTGTTTGTCCAGGAGAAAGTTGAGACAGCCGTCGTGGAGGTTTGCATCGGAGGACGCTATGATTCAACAAATATAATTCGCCAGCCCAGCGTTTGTGCCATCACCAGTCTCGGGCTCGAACATACAGACATACTGGGCTTAACCATAGAGGAAATTGCATGGGCTAAAGGAGGCATCATTAAGAGAGGAATTCCTGTGTTTAGCACGCTACAAGAACCTAAGGCTATGGCAGTTCTTGAAGATCTAGCGCGAAAGGAAGGCGCTGATTTACAAGTAGTTGCAACACACAAAGACATTGATTCCATTGAACTTGGTCTCCCGGGAGATTTTCAGAGAATCAATGCCAGTCTGGCTGTTGCTGTAGCCGCAAGACATCTTTCCCGTATGGGTTGTATCTCTGATATAGCGAATTTTATGCAATCTCCATTACCAGAGAAATTCCGCCGAGGTCTAGAAAAGGCACGATGGCCGGGGCGATGCGAGATGCGAAAGCATGACGGAATCCATTGGCTATTGGATGGAGCCCATACAGTGGAAAGTATTGGAGTCCTGGGGCCTTGGGCGGCCAAAATAATGGGGACACGGCGACAGGCTAGACGCATCCTTATTTTCAACCAGCAGACCAAAGATGCGGCTGCGCTTCTTCGACATCTTTGGCAGATCATGGCATCAGAAATGTTGCAATGGGAAAGCTGTATAGAGAAAGTCTTCCATCAGGCTATCTTTTGCACAAATATCCTTTGGGAACGACATGAAGCTCCTGATATAGAAAGGGTCTCGATGACTTACTCCGGAGGCTCGGTAGATGATCTTAGATTGCAGCATGAATTAGCGGCATGCTGGACTAGGATCAGTAGTGGGAAGTCTGCTGTGGCCGTGGTCCGAACTGTTGAAGAGGCTATTCGATGTGCATCGAATGACGACGGTCACGGTCATACCACTTGCAAGGATGAAGGCCACGTTGAAGCGGTAGTGCTGATCACCGGAAGTCTTCATCTGGTAGGGAGTGCCATGGAATTCCTGGATACGCTGGAATGCCAAGGAAGTCGTTCTTAAACCACTTGATTGAGTAAGAAAATGGCACAATGGGGTTTTCACGCTCAGATGTATCTCCATTTCATTCATTGTATGAAGATTTGACTTGGACATAGTGACAAGGCACTACGAATGCACTTTTTTGATTGATAGAGTACTTGAGAGTATTTACTCTATTTTCATGCTATATAGTCCATGTTGTTCTGAAGTAGATGATGTACTTTTTTAGTTGATGCACAAAACCCTGCCACCAATAGCTAAGTATGAGAGCTGTTATAAAAAGGGGAATAGCTAAAGAAGACCGTGTTACATCGAGTTGTGTGTGAATGTATCTCGTGTAGCCTTGAGAGAGGTATCAAATCCTCTTTGTATATTCTCTGCATTTTCATTTTCAGAACCCGTCAGACCTAGACAACTGGTCTGAGGTTGTATTTATCAGAGGTAGCAAAGGACGCTTATATAAATGCTGATACTACCCCAAATATGTGTTGAATTCTTCGACGTAGAATTCGGAGGAAGTACTTCGTAGCACAAAGCATTCTAACCTCAAGTCGGAGAATAATGTAACTACGTTCTAATGTATTGTAACATAGGTAGGAGGAGTACGATAACGCTCTTAGAAATAGAACCTATCAACGATTCACCAATTTGACTTGGTTTGACTTTCACCTTCGAAGAATTCAATGCATCAATACAAATCTCACTGTTCTTGATTGAAGTTTCTCCTATAAGTAACCCACATTACTACAATCCTCGACATAACAAACCTTTCAAACATGGTCTGTCATCCCTTGAGAGTTAGTTGCCACCAGGAGACCACTCTTCCTCTGAAGGAGACTTATATTATGGCACAGGATAAGCCGTCCGTACCCTATACCATTTTTTCGGAACGTCGAAAAAGATGGACCATTACGATCGCCTCCCTGGTGACATTTTTGTCCCCGGTCTCGGCAAACATGTACTATCCCGCCATCAATCAACTGGCGCGTGAACTCCACGTCTCACATGCTAGAATCAACTTGACGATCACGGTCTTCATGGTAAGCCTTCAAAAGTATACCAGTGGGTTCAGACCATAGCAGGCATCCATCTAACCACTTGTTTCCTAGATCGTGCAAGGGATGGGTCCACTGTTTGTGGGAAGCTTGTCAGATATGTATGGACGTCGACCAACCGTCCTGGTGTCTCTCTTGTTATACTTGGGAGTCAATATTGGTCTTGCACTACAAAGCAGCTATCCCGTCTTGATGGCCCTTCGATGTCTGCAGAGTCTTGGGAGCAGCACGGCATCAATTGTCTGTAGCTCTGTCGCGGCAGACCTGGTGCCACGGGCGGAGCGTGGACGGTATATGGTTTATTCATCATTGGGGGTGACTCTGGGGCCCGCCATCGGTCCAATCGTAGGTGGCATTTTAACCCAATTCCTTGACTGGCGGAGTACCTTCTGGTTTCTTGCTGTCTGGGCTGTATCAATGACCACCCTGGTGCTTGTTTTTCTGCCCGAAACTTGTCGTGTGGTGGTAGGAAATGGATCTATCCTACCACCATGGTGGAACATGCCACTAGTGCAATATCTTCATCACAAGACCAAGGCTGGTGAGTTTGTATGCTCGCAGGGTCCTGAGGTTGAGAAACCAGCTCGACGCCAGCGGCCAACGCCTCTAGATAGTATCAAAGTGGCCATGCAGAAAGAGACCGCGGCCATTATCACCTTCACGACGCTGCTATTCTGTGGATACACGACCGTGCTGAGTACTCTCCCATCGCAACTCGAGAGCAAATACCACTTCAATGCGCTGCAGGTGGGCTTGTGCTACATTCCTTACGGGGCAGGGAGTCTCACATCTCGATGGACCATCGGGAGACTGATCGACTGGAACTTTCGACGCCATGCGAAGAAGCACGGCATTGAGATTATCCCGAACCGCCAGGTCCAGTTATCTCGCATGCCAGTCGAGAAAGCACGACTGCAGATTACCCTCCCGGTGATCTACTGTGCGTCGGTAGCAGTGATGGGCTACGGATGGACCATGAATCACCAGGTCAACCTTGTCGGGCCCCTGGTCATGCTCTTCTTCGTATCGCATCTGATCTCTGGGGCAACGAGCACATTGATTACCCTGGTGGTTGATTGTCACGTCCATCGGCCGGCTACGGCTTCTGCAGCGAATAATATGTTTCGATGCTTGTTTGGGGCTGGTGCAGTGGCGGGCGCGATTCCATTGATCGATGTTATTGGGATTGGGTGGACTGGGACGATGATTGCTTTCGTCTGGATCTTGCTTAGTCCGATACTTTGGTGCGTTTATTTCTGGGGTCATGGCTACCGCAAGGGGAAAGAAGCAAGCCATATATAAGTCTGCGATATATAGGACGCAAGAGTAAAAGAGTGTCTCTTTCAAAAATTTGATAAGTTTCGAAGTCTGTGTCAGCTTTTTTTTAGATGATATGCGGGCGGGAGCAATGAAAATTGGTTCTTGGTTTGATTATATCACTTCCAAAGATAGCTACATATCTCAATTTTCTATAATGGGACTTTCAAGGACTCTATATAAGAGCTACAATACACGATAACTGGAGAGCGATATGGGTAAGTCAATACTGTATCAGATTCTCTCGCTCATAAGCACGTCTTCAAAAGTGGTAGCGACCCGTGGAATTCTCAAGTGAATATGCATAACTGATTAGGCTCGGTAAAAACCCCTATAAGGGCCCATCACCGCTATTAATCTGCGCTTCCACTTCCGCGCCGCTTGTCTGTATGTTACCATAATTTCGTATAGGGATTGAGGTCTCTTCATTGAATTTCTCACGAGGTAGCTTGAGGTGCTGATTGGAATTTGGTCTTTCGCGTGCTAATTCGAGCCTGTATCGTCACGATGGCCCCAGGGTTTTCCGCTGAATAATATCCGCAAACTGGTTGGTCTGCCGTTAATAGGGTTGATATCTTGTAGTACTACGTACTGAATATTAAGCAAATATGTCAAGTTGAATAATAGTGGTGATGAGACCTTGAAAATTAGCAAGTGGAACAATTTATTACGAGCAATGTAAGTGAAGAGCATGTGAACTCTGAGGTGCAGCAGAATCATATCGACCGTTTTTTCTTTCCAATAAAATACAATTTCCACATTTATGGAATCCCCTTTCTCAAGAAAATGCCTCAGCCTTACTCGTTAAACCATCTCATCTCTTCTCCTTTTCTTTTGAAATAAGCACCTTGGAAATACAAAGTCTCCGCTACTTCCTTGGAAAGCTATGAAGAAATTCAACAAGAAGCAAAAGACCCCAAGAAAGAAACTTTTGATGGAGATGTCTGGTTCCAGCTGATGATTCACATAAGGGAAGAACAAGTATGGCAAATGACAAGGGGTAACAAACACTTCCCTTAACCACAGACCGCCACAGGGCCAGCAATGTTCGGTACATTCTAGACTGATATTTTGCAGCTGTTGTATTGAGAATGGTATGGGTGGAGAGATTTGCAACTAAACGGACAGCAGGTGAGGAGTCAAAGAACGAATCAAGATTCAGAACAAGAAAGAATTAATGGGAATTCAAGTACATGATATACAAAGAAGCGGGATGTTATTTCACCGGCCCACTGATCCTCAACTTGGGGATGTCATGACTGATCTTGGGCCTTGACAATTTTAACATGCAAAACTCTAATTCTCTTGATATTGATGACTTGTCACCGAAAGATATATATATTATGCAAGCTAAATGATCATGGTATCCCTTTCCAAAATGGCATCGATGTAGCTTTATCCATTCCATAAATCTTGCCCTTCCGTACTCCCACGTGCACCTCTCTCCGCCGGCCCATAATCCAAGTACTGCTGTTTTCCTCAATGAAACTCAACCTCCACCCTCCCATACCTATACCCATCCACCTTTAATTCAAAGGCCAAACCGGCACTTTCTACCACCATTTCCAGCGTGAAATCTAGATTGAGAAATTCCACTCCTCTCGTAGTCGTCAACCTCGTGTATAGACTTTTCGGTACTGCTCCCAGATCTGTCGTAAGCGTGCAAACACTTATTAGATCCTTCGTGTAGGACGCTGGTGGTTCGCCATCAGAATCGCAAGCAATGAGGTCGTCAGATACAATTAGTGATTGATCAGGACGGAAATTACGCGTGTAGTGGAAAGACACGGGAGTATCGGTGCTAAGGGTATCTCCCTGGTTGGGGTTAGCGGTAGTGGCGGGGAAACAAGGAGGGGATATCACAGCATACCTTGTTGAGATGCCATTGCATTCTGTCACTAACCATCCAACGTTCCCATAGTGGACTCCAGTATCTTTCACTGACGTCGTGTTTGTCTTCATCATAAACCGTTGCATATGATGTCCCATAATGCATTCTCGCTTTCCTAGAAACCACAACACTTCCTTCTAAGCCCTTGAGTACTGCTCCTCGAACCACAGCTGTCCATGCATTTATAGGTTGCATAACCTCTACAGAATTGCTTTCCGCTAAAGCTATAGACTGTGCATGTGTTGGTCGTTCGCTGTAGGGTGGTGGTGCTGCGCTGTTGAAGTGTGATTTTAATCTTTTGTATAGATGGTTGCTTTGACCAAATCCTCCTACAAGTACGATACCAGAGACGATACCTCCTTTTTGTCTAATACCATCAACCTGGCCTTGAACCAAAGTCACAGACCTCTTTTACCACCGGCTCAAAGATATCCTTAACTTGTGCAGTCGTCATAATGAAAAAGCCGCCATCCAGTCCGGCATCTATATCATCTGCTAGACCGGGCAGTGGAATATTAAACTCCGTATTATTGTCTTCATCAAAATCTCGTTTCACATACTCTTCCCAGTATTTCAATCCCATTTGCCAGGACTTTGCTTTCTTCATCTTCATCTCTTCGAATCGTTCAACTCCTATCCGGCTTTTACAATGTTCCTCAAATCGATAATTAAGAAACGCACTTCCGCAAAGTCCACCTGTGCCTACTGCGGACTCTTCTACTTGCAGTGGTTTTGAGAGATATGATTTTGTAGGCAATGAGATCGACTGTGCCTCCACCAGCATCACATACCACGAAGTTGTCACCGGCTTGTAGATGGTTCGGTTGGATAGCTTTCAACGTGTAGACAGCAGCTGCTTCTGGCTCACTGATCATCTGGATCGCTGACTTGTCGCCCATTCCTGCCCTCTCTGCTGCTTGGAGAGTAGTGTTCTTCGCGGCATCAGACCAGACCGCAGGGCAAGTAAGGACAAACTCAACTTTGGTAGTGGACATGAATAATTCTCCATATCGGCGAGTCAATGTTTCAATTGTGTGCTTGTAGATCTGTGTCAAATAATCACTAACGGCATCAACGACATTCTTGCTGTGCTCCTTAAGCTGGTTAGCTGTTTCGGCCGGACTAACGTAAAAAGGTAATTTTTGCGATCGGTCGAGAAACAGTTTGATACATCGCAGTCGAGGTTCTTCAGGCCGGAATTGACAACCCCATTTTATGGTTGGTGCGGTTCCTGCTGGTGACCCTGGCGATCTGGAGTATCCTATCTCTGTTGGCACTTTGTCGGATGTGATTCCATTACTTCCAGGCCATGTTTTGATGATGTCTACGTCATCAGGGTTCGATGTGTATACAACAGCGACGCTGGATCAATGATCATATTAGTATTGACGTCGAGATTTGAGCTGTGACGCCCATGTTAAGCAACCACTTTTAGGATGAAAATTCATGAAATCCAGGGCTCTCGAAATTAGGCATGATGAGAAAAGGATATTGTCAAACTTGACAGAAATTCAAGAGCCCTAGCATTACTACAGCTGAACTGCAAAACTATCCAAAGGTACAAGATCCCGCTCGTGTGGTGCCACAAATGTCTTGGCAAGACAGGCTATGAAAAGGTACGTACCCAGAGTAAGTTGTCCCGAAATCCAGTCCAACAATCAGTCTTTCATTCACGGGTGCTGGCTCTCGTATTGGTCCGGCGATTGCTTCTGTTGAGGATGTTGGAGTAAAACTGCCAGAAGTATAGTGATTTCGACTCTCGTCGTTCCGTCGACTAGCAGTCCGAGTAGGTAAATTGAGATTCATGGTGACCATTTAAGAAAAATTGGTAGTCTTTTATCTTGAGGATGTTCCGCTCATAAGATCATTCCACCACTGTCGTGATTGTGTCGAGACAGGAGAAAGGTCGCTTGATTCCCCTCGATTGAGCCCCGCCGAATCGCAAAACAAGTTATTTGAGCAAAAGGATCACTAATAAGAAAACAGTCAATCAACTGTTTGGTATTCTTCCTTTCTCCAGATATTGAAACGGAAATCTCTGAGCCAGGCGTTCAGGATATAATGTGAGCTTGAAGGTATTTTAAACGCTTCGTGCTTTTCTTGCGCAAAACATAAACGTGGGGGAAATAACAACAAATGGCAAATGGCTGGTAATCTTGACTGATGGAAATGATTTTCGACATTCATCAATATCAATATCAAACCTTTGGAAGTTCAAAAGATATACACGAGAAATGAAGGGATGCAATTATAGCTGCTCAGGAACAGTATTGAGGGCTGGTCAGGAGAAATTAAAGACTTCGCCACAGGCAGCAGGAAAAAGTATTCGGAAGCCTGAAGTCACACTGACGAGTACCTTGAGCTTATGAGTAGATTATCTTATGGAATGGGATAGTCGGATGCAAATAAGATATTTGAATATCTTGAAAGATGGTCCAGTATGATTGAGCCGAATGAGGATATATATGTATAAGGTTATCGAGGTTAGGATCAAAAAGCGATGTTTATTTTTAAGAATGATGGTGGAGCTGGTCATACGCCGTGAACAGCATTACATTGCCTAGGTAGGAGGTAGGAGGGAGGTAGGAGGTAGGTAGGTACCAGGTAGGTAGGTAGGTAGGTAGGTAGGTAGGTACCAGGTAGGTAATCAAGGTAATGGTAATGTTGTAAGGAAGGGTTGGGGTTGGGATCGGATTGGGATTGATTTCGAATTGCTGACATTCCATTTCCATTCCATTTCCATCTCTATTTCCATTCCCATTTCCATTCCCATTCTCATTCGTGGCAACTCAATGTCAGTCTTACATCAATCTTAGCGAGTCTTTTTACAGACGTATTCACAACCGCACCTTTTAGCTATCGTGGCATAACACCATTTATTGACAACAGTAAGCTCTGATCTTGGTAGGGCTGAATACTCTGAAAGCTGCTTTTGGAGTGATACGAGATCCGAGAATGGAGTTATGGGCATGTGGGTTTAATGCTTGGAATCAACTTCAATTCGAGGGGGATCTTTCTGATGGGCCCAAGGATTTGTTTACCTTCAAACGAGTGTTGACATCTAAGGGAAGTCTTAGGATCATTGGCACTTCTTTTTCCGCATGTTTGGGTATGTTTGTATTCCTTTCTTGACTACTTGTATTCTTCTGTTTCATACCTAGTCAATCGTTTTTCAAATTTGAGCTCAAGGCTTTCTGTGTCAATATCACGTGTAGTTCACATGATCAACCTGTTTGTACATGAGAACTTCGGAAAGCTTCAAAGAGCTAGCAGCCCTCTTAGGCATTGTAATTGGAAGGCTATATTGCTACATGGTATTCAAGCTAATCAGAATACGAAGACGGGCTCATGCTGTTCCTTGATCAGTGAGGCAAGCAGAACAAAACATTCAAAGATGTCATGGCCTTGGTACTTACTTTGAAGAATGACATTGTATATACCGTTCATCGTCTATAACAGCTAATTTGGTCCTTTTTTATAGCTGCAGTATCCGATGACCCTTCAGGATCTCCGGAGAAAGTCAAAGCTGCCGGCTCTCCAGACGGGTTTTTACAAGCACAGCTAGAGCAGATCAATGAGTCTAGACCACCCCAAAATATCTTAACAAATGCAACAGTAGCAGGAAACGATAAGATTGCCTGTGAATCTCCCATCACCATACCCTGTATCTCTACCAACAGCCCACTAACAAACCACCAGCATTCACCACCAACACCCTAACCCAATACTCCTCCCTCTCCGCCTATCTCTCCAAAACCACCCCAGAGTTCGAAATCCCCCTCCCAAACATCACCCAACTCGTCTCCAACACCACCACCTTCACCGCCCTCGCCCAATCAGGAACAGTCTACACCTGGGGCGACGAACGATATCCATCCCGACTCGGCCGCGAAACCAGCTCCTCAGCCCCCGCCCACAAACCCAGCCCGCTCTCCTCCCTAACCTCCCTCCCCACCGGCTCCATCCACAAACTATCTTCTTCCGGCCCATTAACGGCCGCTTTGACTACCGGGCACGATCTGTATATCTGGGGCACTACCATTACTCCCTCGATAATCCCCGAACTTTCACAATTCCCATCGTCAGACAATTATGATCCCATCCCTTTGGATATAAAGGGAGCCGATGTCCTCGATTTCGGCATTGGTGAGAATCACATGCTGGTGCTTACGACTGAGGGAGAAGTATATGTTATAGGGGAGAACGGAAATGGACAGCTTGGGCTTGGAGAAGATGAGAAGGGGAGATGTGAGGAGTGGACGCGGGTTGACTTGGAATTTGGGGAGGGGGCTAAAAAGAAGTGCGTAGGAGTGTGGGCAGGGTATAAATGTAGTTTTGTAGCTGTGGTGGATAGTTCATGAATACCGTGTCATGTGCATGACACAAGCCTCTTCTCTCTCGACCCCGATCGATAATATATTAGTCCGAAGAAAGTGCAAAATCAAGGATTCGTTTCTTGTCAAAACTGACATGGTAAAATTTTCTAGAAACAATCTTGCCTAGAGGTAACTCCAAGGTCTTGCTTCGCAAAGAACCTTTCTCTATCGAGGATAGGTATTCGAGCACTCGGCGCCACCTCATACCAAGTCGAAGATATTCATAGAAGTATTCGGTTAGACTTTACACTAGAGCAGAGGGGCAAGAACTAATAAAAGTAAATCAGTATGGTATCTCTGTGCTCATTTTGCCTTCTTATGCCATTCTATAATACATCATGACCTTGGGACTACGTTAAAGTTCATTGCTATTGCAGGAGAAAAGAAAGCAGCTCATAGATTCGTAAGATAATCCTCGATTTCCTGAGGACTCAATTTTCTGAAACGTGGACCCTGAGCACCTTCAACCCCCTCAATGCCCAGTAAGTGATCTGCTGGTGGTCCCACGATACCTAGAAATGTGTTAGCAACGTAGAGGTTAATGTGGGTTGTTGAGCTTACCGATTTCTACTGTATCGCCGTTCATCTCTCCTTCAATCGTCTCCTTCAACGTCAATAGAGCAATGTGTACGGCATCTTCCAGCTCCAACCCCTCGGTATATCTCTTTTCCAAGAAAGTCTTCGCGGAAGTAGCATTCTTTCCAATAGCGGTTGCCTTCCATGGAAAGTAACTGCCACTTGGATCAACCTGGTATAACATAGGCCCACCCTTCAAAATACCACCAGTCTTGCCTGTTGGTTTCTTCTCATCTGGATGCACCTCCGCACCAGCGACATCCTCTGATTCTGGCTCAATTCCATCATCCCAACCTGCAATCAACAAACTAACACCGTATGGTCTTACACCTCCCGATTGAGTAGCTTCTTGCATCACCCGTGCAACATCTTGTACTAAAATTCGAGTAGGTGGGTATTCGTTGTAGATGCGCTTGTATCCAGTGTGGGATACTTTGCGGGCCTTATCGACGAGTACGCGGTAATCAGGTCCCATGCCAGAGTAGACCATACCGATGTTTGGAGTTATAAGGGAGACTTTTGAGAGGGAAGGCGGATCGATGAGGGTTGATGAAGACTTCTTTTCCGTGGCGAGGACGATACCGTTGGTAGCTTCATACTGGTTAGTATTTTTTAGCGAATATGACGAGTATAAAGATACCTTTGATTCCCAATGAAGTAACACCTTGATTGACGGCATTTAACGCATATTCTGTTTGCGATTTGATCAGTATATGGATGTGATAGGGTATAGCAACCGTAAAGTTGCAGCTCGGCGCATATTCGAGTTGAGCTTGATTTGATGGGACGAACCTATTTGAACCAACTTCCCGCTGCAGCATGTTAGTAAAGCACTTCAGCATGTAAAGTAATTCACATATCAATATTACTGGAAGCTATGATTGCTTAAACATACCTGGGGGAGAAGGTTGTCAAGGAGAAAGAATATCTATCCGCCATTGTTTCTGAGTATTCCAAAGCCTATTTCACAGAGTTCTGAAGAATCGAAATTATAGAAAACGGTTGTTGGAAATGTAAAGAAAGTATGGTGAAAAAGTTAGAGAATGAAGTTGTATTTGGGGTCGTTGAACTTCAAAGCTACAGGCAGCTCTAGTCCACGACTACCTACCTACCTACCTACCCGACGCGATTGATGAATGCCTTAAATCTCGGGCTGCAAAGTGAGCTTAAACGTCAGGCATCAACTCATCTTGGTTGCGCAAAGACGAAAGTCCTATCCCTAAGGTTACTTACTGTACATCTTACCTCCTCACGTCCTACCTACCTAGGTACATATCTACATCTTCGCTAGCTAACTAACTACCGGGTATCTACCTAGTACGTGCCGACCTACGGAGTACATTACTTTGCGAGGTACCTACTAGCTATCGGTATTCTTTTTGCATCTCATTCGAAGTTCTTGCCAGCTGTAAATGAATACCTGGCACAAGTACCTACTCGAGTTGTTCTCTGTAGGTTGTAAGCATACCGGTAGATTATCGGTAGATTACCTAAGGCAGTATCTATAAACCGCTTATTATTATTAGAGGGGTAAACGATCTACTGCGATTTACTACTGCCTGGCGTGATCTCGCAAATCTCACATCTCAAACATTTTCCTAAAGTCATCAAGCCACATCTCACAACTCAATTCTCTCCGTCCATGTCTCTATATACTCTACATACTTCTTTATTGAAGTTTTCATATGATTGATTCTGTTGACCATTTTTTACTGACTTCTTTAGTATATCAAGCTAATACTACCTACCATAGCTCAAATTTTCTCTTTATTCCTTTTCTTTTCAATAGCTGTCATCCTTTTCACTGTCAGACCATTCTTCAATATTTAATGGCATCTAGGAAATTGGAACCTATCAAAGAGTCTGATCCCTTTCTTGTTCAGAGCTACAAATCTTCTTAATTCGTCGCACAACCATGGCAACTCAACGTACCGCTTGGTCGTGGAATCTTCCAGAAGAGTTTACCTCGCCCTCTTCTCACCCAAATCAGCATGATGCACCCTCTGCGGACAAAACTACACATCAAAATCCCCCTGCGCCAGAACCAGAGCCAGAGCCCCAACGTCAAAGGCAAAGGCATTACCTACCTCGACAATGTCGAATATGTCTCGAAGTCGTGGAGCCAACCATTGAAGTTCCCACTGAAGGCATAGCTTCAATGCTCAAACCCAACACCTCGAGTAACATACACGTCGGAGGACCCTGAATTGGGCCGTCTAATGCGACCATGCAAGTGCAACGGGAGTCAAAAATACGTACATGAAGGTTGTTTAACAGCCTGGAGACATGCAGATTCTGGTTATGGCGCACGAAACTATTATGAATGTCCAACGTGCAAATTTCGATATCATCTACAGAGAATGAAGTGGGGCCATTTAATCAGTAGTACATTCGCACAATTGTGTCTAACGCTGGCAATACTATTTGTGACGATTTTCGGGATGGGTTTTATTGCAGATCCAATTATCAATTTGTACATGGATCCGTATGATACCATTTCTTCTTTGCCCTCCATGGGAGGGACGGGCCCAAATTTTTTGGATACCGAGGCAGCTACTTGGACTGAGCATCTGTTGAAAGGATTGGCGTCGTTGGGAATGCTAGGATTTGTAAAAATGTTCTTTGCAATGTCTCCATGGAACTGGTGGAATATAAGACAGACTGGCATTTTTGGAGGCCGAGGTGCTCGCGCTGGAACAGGTAGAAATCGTCTAGAGAACATCAGCTGGACTCTTGTCATTATTGGTGTTTGCACTTTCTTGATTGTAAGTTGTTCCTGGCCCTATTAACTCTGGATATACTAACAACTCTCAGACTGTTTGGAAATGGACTCGAGGTTGGAGTAGAGCAGTGCTCGAAAAAGCTGGCGAGAATGTAATTGATGTTGGAGGCGACGATACTGACGATGAAGAAGAGACTGAATAATCCTAAGTTGACTCGCAGACAAATGATGAGGCTGCAAGAGCAGGACGCCCTCGAAGATCTACCAATTTCAAGATTAGAAAAATACAGTGAAGAAGATATGAGTGGGCTTAGCACATAAGTGGTCCATGATCCATCTACCTGACAGCAATTGCATATCATATTTGATATTTGTCTGTCTACAGACATACTTGTGAGAACTAAATACCCAGGAGGTACTACATTTTTCCTTCTCTCTCCCCCCGTTGGAACCTTATACCACCCCGCACATTCTTAAGTTGCCACGAGATCCTTCACAGTATCGTGCCAATTAGTCTTCGTGCGCAGAATAAGCCAACTCAGCTGGAGCCCAGAAATCCTGAACGTCTTGTTCTTTTTTCATATACCGGCGTACCGCGAGTTGATTTGTCAACCCCCTTTTTCTCATATACAACCGGTCTCTTTCTGAGAATGGTTGCAAATGTGGGATACTATTTCCTGATTCCTTCGCTGCGGCACTGGTTGTGGCTTTATGCTAGGATGGGGAATCGGATGGAGGGGTCGATACATGCTTTTTGGGGCTTGAGAATTCTTGAGAATGATAGTGGAGGTAATGAGGTTGTGAAGAGTACCCGGTTGTGGAGTATGGGGTCAGGATTTGAGGTCATGGTCATGGGATAAAATATAATTTAGGTCTTATTCGAAACATCATATTGTATTAACATGAATTCAATTGTATTGTGACCAGAACAATTACCCGTCGATGTCTTTGTCCAGTTATGTTCACATAATATCATCGCTTCACCTGATGCATGTGCAGTCGCTACTCCTCGGTGTTGAGAATCCCGGGTCACTTCAAGAGTTGAGATATCTTGGCACTTTCAAGAACGATGAAACTATTGACGTTAAAGTCGGTTTGATTAAGGATATAATGTAAATGCTTAGATATATGCTTGCAGAACAGACGATATCCAATGAACACATTTGGCATGGCTTTAGACGATTGAACTCACTCTATGCACAATGTAATGCCCCCCCTCCCCGCCCCAAAAAGGCTCTCTTTTTGATATCCTATAGGAACAATGGATTATCCTGCTGAACAACATTTACGCTTCGGCAAACGCAATATGCGTCTCCAATGCCTCCTCGGCCTCAAACTCTAAGGCGGTCCCGACTCCCACGAAAAACACATAGCCCTCCTTTACCTCAAACTTCTCGTTGCCGGCTTTCATGGTCCCCTTGCCCCCGGTCACGACGAGTATGCTTGGACCTCCTAATTTCTCCAGCGTTTCCTTTTCTCCCTGCGCGAGGTCTGTGACGAGCATGTTGAATTCGCTCAGGGGGGGTGCTAACACTTTTGTCTTTCCGTGTTTACCCTTGGGGCTGGACGCGGGCTTGAGGATGCACTCGTCTTTGCCCACGGGGGAGAAGGTCAGCGCGGCGCTGAAGAGATCTACGGAGTCGCGGTCGGCGCGGGGACAGAAGCCCGTGTTGAGGACGTTGTCGGAGCGCGCCATGCATTCGACGATGTTCCCGGAGAGGTAGGCGTGGATGCCGTCTGCGGGGACGTAGATGGCGTCGCCTTTTTGGAGGACGAGGTAGTTCATTGTGAGGAGGGCGACGAGGTTGCCGGGGTCTGTGGAACTGTATTGGGAGGCGAGGCGGGGGAGGAGCGAGGGAATGTAGGGGGAAGTGGGGAATTGGGAGGAGGGGGTTTCTTTGAGGGTGGTGTAAATGGTGGAAATTTCTTCGTCGGGAAGGGAGAGGATTTTGTGGACGATGGATTTTAGGGTTTCTTTGTTGATGGTGGAGGATGGGGAGGGGAGGAATTTGGAGGTCAGGATGGGGATGCTGGTGAAGAGGGATTCGATTTCGGAAAGAGGCTTCCAGCCAACGAATACCTCGAATTTTCCTAGGGCGACGGCAATCTCAGGTTTGTGGTTTGCGTCGCCGAACTTCTCGGGGTCCTGTTCGTGGAGTTTGGCTGCGAGCTTCTTGTCGGGGTGTATTTGAAGAGGGAGAGCTTTAGCAATTGAGAGAATCTGATGAGAGAGAGAGATTAATATGGATATCCACGAATAAGTATAAGATCGAGAGGGGAGAGGGGAGAGGTACCTTTGGTAAATATGGGAGATCAGCTCCGAATTTATCAAGGATCGGTTTTCCGATCAACTTCTCCTTGTTGGCATTGAGATGTTCTTGTAAATCTTGACCGGTGGACAAGATGAGAGATGGTGTAGTGGGATATGTTCCCATCCACATTTCTGCATATTCTTTACTCTCATCGAGCTTGAATTTGCCTCCTGGAGTTGAAGCTGCAAACTTTGCTGCTAAGGATTCCTTGCCCTGTCGTCCCCAAGGGTAATTGTTGCATTGACATTCTAGTTGGATTACAGACATCGTGAAGAGTGTTTTGGGTGGAGAAGTCTGGTGTTTTTCTTTTTGGAGATACAATTCCTGAAAATGTGCAACGAAGGTATATATGCAGCAAAGCAAAGCAAACAACCACCAAGTACAGCAGTATATATATTGAGTGCGAAATATAAGACATTGATACTACCTGCCAGGTTTTTAAAACAATTCCATCCATATTGGTATACTTGCAGCTCTCCGGAGGTATCTCCCAGACACTCAATTACATGATGACGTTGAGCTTTGAATAGTTGTGGTTCGACTAGTCGTTACATCATAATAGCTATGTTCTGTGGAATCTGGATGGAGGGGAAGGTTGAACAACCGAACCGATGAGCAAATACTCGTAGCCACAATCATTCATTGTCTTCTGGAATTTGCACTCCCCACTGTGGCCCCTTTAAAATACATACTAGGTAGGTACGGACGGAGTATATGTAGGTCTGCATATGCATGACACAGAAGCTTAATGTCGAAACATTAATGAAGGTACCTACAGCAGGCCGGTCTACCGTAGGGTCTGAGAATCTTTTGATTGACAGCACAGAGCAAGCAGCATCTGGGTGTACGGAGCAGTGAGCTCTATTGATGAAATGATGAGAAGTTGAGAAGTTGAGAAGTTGAGAAGTTGAGAAGTTGAGAAGTTGAAGGAGCTAATTTTCGATATGAATGACGCTTAACCTGCTAGCGAATAGATCGATTCTGTTGAAGGGATTAGATCATCACAATGGCTAGGATGAATGGACAGAGTAAGTAGATTACTACCTAGTATACCATTACTCGAGCAAGATAAGATGTTGGTTGAGATGAAGGGTTTTGTTCTGCAACGCTAGATAAATCGTTGATGAGAGCAGGTGAGGCGTGATTAGGTAGATATAGAGAAAAAAAATATATATATATATATTAGTATATATATTAGTATATATAAAATTGAAAAATTATACAAATTTGTATTTAATCTTGATCTCTTATCTATTGAATTCTATAAAATCTTATTCGTTGAATTTATCAAGGTTAAATTTACAAACTTAAATTACATCTTCTCTACTCTACTCCATATAGTAGAACTAACTTATAAATAAGAACGAATTGCATACCCGTGGCCCGGACACCTGCAGGTGCCCAGATAGGCAATAATACAGAGTAGATAATAAAATCATCTAAATAATCTAAAAATAATCTAATAAATCTAATAAATCAATATTAATCAATTCAAAAGGTTCCAACTTGGAATCTGGAACTTACCAATTCTTCTCTTTTTGAACTTTAAACTTCCAACCTAGAGCCAAGAACAAATTTCCCTAAAATCACATAATCTCATAATCTCATAATCTCATAATCTCATTTTCTTCCTCTTCCATCCCCTCCCGGTCCTCTTATTACGACGACAACCTCACAGCAAACAACACGCTTTTCTTTCCTTCTTTGCTTGTCGCATGAAGTCGACGTTGAGGCATCTTCAGTCAGATTCACTTCATGCTTGATATGCTACACCATCCATGCTTTTCCTCTTTTTTGTAATAAACTTTTAATCTCGATTCCAAATAGAAGCCCTGTTACTATCAGTCTACCACTAACCTGGTATCTCCACTTCAACACGCCAAGTGTCCATCACAACCGTCAAATACGAAAGGACACAGCGCAACAATCTCACCCTTTTGTGAATTGCGATCAATTATTATAAAAAGTCCGTACGACGTTGGGGCTACGATTACTGCCAAAGCTGTAACTATTGTCGTACGTGCCTGAAGGGCCCAGTACATAAATACGACATAATGCATTTAGCATATCCCTCGAGGAAAGCCTCAAATCCTCCAGCATATCTTGCGCCACGGTCATCGCGTTTCCCAATGCTACGCAGAAGTCGAGCGAAGACAATAGTTCTGTGTGCCTGTGCCATAGGTGTGGTCTTTTTCATACTTTCACGCATACTAGGGGGAGGAGATGGCGTTCCATCGGGGACTCCGCCAGTTGTAATTGTCACAGTGATGGATACCGTGGGATATAGTAAAGAATATCAGGATAGCGTAAAGGAGAATCGCATTCAGTATGCCAGGAAACATGGTAAGCATATGCCAGCGCGAATGGCCACATTTCGCTATTCTAGCATTGCAGCAAGAACGAAACTGATCATTCTCAGGATACGCCACATTTTTCCCTAGTATTGGAGACTATGATCTTCATGGGTCGCCGAACTCATGGGCCAAAGTTCCCGCTGCACGACACGCATTAACCAAATTCCCTCATACCGAGTATGTTTGGGTTTTGGAGCAGAATGCCCTCATCATGAATCCTGCTTTGAAAGTCGAGGATCACATCATGAACCCCAAACGATTGGAAAGCTTGATGATCAAAGATCAATCCATTGTACCGCCGGACAGTGTTATCAAGACTTTTTCAAGTTTGAAAGGTGGGAATATTGATTTTGTACTTACTCAGGATAAGGATGGTTTATCGCAGGCTAGTTTTATTCTCAGAAGGGGGGAATGGAGCAAATTCTTTCTTGATACATGGTTTGATCCTCTGTACCGTTCTTACAATTTTCAGAAAGCGGATACGCATGCATTGGTAAGTGCACATTTGTCTTTTGGGGATTCCAAATCTAATCCATAACCAGGAACACATTGTCCAATGGCATCCAACAATCTTGTCGAAATTGGCACTTGTGCCACAGAATATCATGAATGCATACAATTCAGACGCAGCAGGAGGATATAAGGATGGAGATTTCGTTGTTCGATTCCCGGGTTGCGATCAATCGGGACGAGATTGTGGAAAAGAGGCAGAAAAGTACACGAGACAATGGAGGACTGTCTTCGCACAACGATGATCCTAACCTCTACTACGATAATTCCTCCAATCCTTATCACCAACATATAAGCATGCTTAGGGCTATAGGAAGCCCTTATGATCTACGAACAGCGGGCAGGCGTTTGCAGGCGTACAACGACATGAAGATAAATGTTTGCATAAATGTACAATACTAGCCAGCAACGAAGTCTATAGGAATATGGATATCGACGAGGCTGGCAGATAGAGTTTTCTTGGGGGAAAGTAAGACTTTGTCTTCTGTATATTATTTGGAACTACATACCCCAACAGTCAATGGTACTGTTCCACCAATACTTGCAAAGCTCTTCGACAGATTCGTGTTCTATGGGTAGGTATGCTCTCCGGACAAAGTTATGATATAGATTTTTGATTGGGAGCGAAGATGATCGAGCATGAGAGCCCTATTGTCCTCATCCGAGGCAATGGATTGTCATTTTCATCCAGTTTTGGCAAACGTCAGTATATATATGTAGCAGCACAATATGGACAATTAATAGAAAGTCCATACAGGAAGGTCTGAATGATCTAGACCACTTTTATATGACGATATATGAGATCTCTCGATACCTGTACTAGTCAAACACCTTCGAGTTAAATTTACAAGGGCAGACCCGATAAGCAGCATAAAGAAACAAGCATGTGATGAGTAACATCCTCGGCATCTCCAATCAATCAAGGAATCAGAAACCCCGATGGAGACGACGACTTTTGTCCATTCACATTTTAACTTGGTTCTTCAACTCAACATTCATTTCTATTCTCATCACTCACCGACCACCCGTCCCACAAGATGCCCGGAAGTTCGAGAATGCCCGTAAGCTTGCTCAATAGCTTCACCGTCAAAAAGGGCTCTTCAAGTGGTAGCCAATTACTGGCTCTGAATATTGACCTGTATGTACCGTTCTATCCCCTTGGACCCACCGTGTATGCGATAAGCTATGCAATGTTCTTGCATCTTGTCACAGATGGGATAAACTTTACTGATCTTATTTTTGCAATGCAGACTTCGAAATGTTGTATTCTTTTTGTTCGTACTGAGATGGACGAGGAAGGGTTTATTGAAATTGAAGGGAAGGGGACTTTTTGGTAGTTTCGCCGATGCATATATCTCAGTTCGCAGGACGCTTTACGGACTATTCCTACGAGCACCCGGTGTGCGATCCCAAGTCCAGAAACAGGTTTCGGAGGCAATCACGAAGTTACAAGGGAAATTGGTGCCCACAGGTCCAGATGTGGTTCGATATTTGACCCTGCCGAAGGAAGGTTGGTCTGAGGAAACGGTCTTGAAGGAGTTGGAGGCGTTGGCCAACATGGATCATACCAGGTGGGAGGACGGATTTGTCTCGGGTGCTGTCTATCATGGAGGAGATTCTTTGATTAAGTTGCAGACAGAAGCGTTTGGAAAGTTTACAGTCGCGAACCCTATTCACCCAGATGTGTTTCCGGGAGTGAGAAAGATGGAGGCGGAAATTGTGGCAATGGTTTTGTCGTTGTTCAATGCTCCGTCTGGAGCTGCAGGTGTAACGACAAGTGGAGGCACAGAGTCTATTTTGATGGCTTGCTTAAGTGCAAGACAGAAGGCTTATGCCGAGAGGGGAGTAAAGGAGCCGGAAATGTTAGTTGATCCTGGATATGTTATTCATTCCTCTTTAACTAATAAATGTCTAGGATTCTTCCCGAAACGGCACACACAGCATTCCGCAAAGCAGGTCAATATTTCGGTATCAAAATACATCTAGTCGCTTGTCCCGCTCCGTCTTACCAAGTCCACCTCCCAAGTGTGTCTCGACTCATCAATAGCAATACTGTCCTTCTTGTTGGCTCCGCGCCAAACTTCCCCCATGGCCTCATTGATGATATAAGCGGCCTCTCCAAGCTCGCCGTCAAACGCAAGATTCCACTCCATGTTGATTGCTGCCTTGGATCATTCCTGGTCCCCTTCCTTGAGAAGGCCGGATTTGAAACCGAACTTTTCGATTTCCGTCTTAAGGGTGTTACAAGTATCAGTTGCGATACTCATAAATATGGATTTGCACCTAAGGGTAACTCCACTGTTCTTTACCGTACCGCAGCCTTGAGAACCTACCAATACTTCATCTCTCCTGACTGGTCGGGCGGTGTTTATGCCTCTCCATCCATTGCTGGGTCTCGCCCTGGTGCTCTCATCGCTGGATGTTGGGCCTCACTCATGAGTGTTGGAGAGGTTGGCTACATCAATGCATGTGACGAGATTGTGGGGGCTACCAAGAAAATCATTGAAGCCATCAAAGAGAATCCCTCTCTCAACTCGGATCTTCATGTTCTCGGAAAACCTCTTGTTTCCGTCGTGGCTTTCACATCCAAGACGCTCGATATCTACGATATCGCCGACGCTATGTCAGCAAAGGGATGGCATTTAAATTCGTTACAGAGCCCACCCGCTATACATGTAGCTGTTACATTACCGATCGTAAAAGTGTGGGAGAAACTGCTTGAAGATTTGATAAATGTTGTAGAAGGGGAAAAGGAGAAGGAGAGAGTCAGAGTTGTCGAAGGAAAGGGTGCAAAGGGGAAGAGTTTGGGAGATTCAGCGGCATTATATGGAGTTGCGGGTAGTTTACCGAATAAGAGTGTCGTGGTTGAATTGGCGAGTGGATTTTTGGATACCTTGTATAAAGCTTAAGGAGTTATTCGGAATTAGTCATTCTGAGATTGAAGACAAGATGCATATCACTATCTAAGAATTCTCTAGATATCCGGAGTATATGAGCGAAATTCCATTATATTATATGATGACATGTACCTTTTACAATTCAACTTAATTCTTTAACCATTATTTCTGAATAGACGTGGGCTGTCTGATTACGTCTAGCTCGGGGATATATGATCAGGGGTGAATCCACGCCCCCTTCTCGGTAAAACCAAAGGCGAGTTAAGAACCCCTCCAGATCCTCATTTCAAATTAAATTAAACCAATAGTTTTTTTTTTTCAAAAAAAAGAACTATTTCAATTTGAAGGAGGTGAAATGGCAGGAAAGCAGTAAAGGAAGTACAACTTAGCTGGATCTTTTTTAATCGACGTTCTTGCTTCGTATATGACCTATAACGCTCACTAAGTTATATAACAATACTATTGTTGACCTAAGTCAGTAAAAACTGAAGACTCATTCAGTTGTGTACTTTGATTTTCAGCTCCAGCTACATCCCTATCTACGTAGCCTTCTCTTGTCCGTCGTCAGGCTGTCTAACACACTCCATCCTTACCTGTCTCACAATCTCGCCGTCACTGTACCGTACCTAGGTACCTCTATCAATCTGTAAATAGCTCACTAGACCAACCAACTTATCTAGAATCAAGAAACCCAAATCCACGCTCCGGACTAAATAAATCTTCTCGTCTCGTCTCGCCCCCTCGTCTAACTCCCGCTATCCACTTCAAGTCCAAATTCATATCCACTCATCCCCATTCCTGTTCCACCCACCCACCATTTCCTCCCTTTATAAATCTACTTTTTGTCTCGTCTTTCACAAAAACGGGCTTGTGGTTTAGTGGTATAATGTTCCCTTAGCATGGGAGAGGTCCGGCGTTCGATTCGCCGCTAGTCCATTGGAGTTGATTCAACAATTCAATCTTTTTTGTTTTCTCTCTGGATCCGCCAAAAGGGGTTGAAATTTTTTCTTATTATGTCACGTGAGTGATAGGAGCTTGGACCGTATCATGGGTGGTGCATGGTGTTTTGAAATAAGTTCGCGGTTGTCTGTTTGGAGGCCCAGACAAGGGACAGATGTATTGATAGGCAAGCTATGGCTCTTGCCTGCTAGTTTTGATACTGTCTCGAGACTGTTCGGCTCACAGAACGTCTAGACACAGTTCCCAGCACTCATGGTCGATATAACGAAAGGTCTGTGGATTCTCACGATGGTCTCAGTAGTTGTACCTTCACGCTTTACCACCCTCTAGCTTCCTGGTCTTCAAAGCAAAACTCGAGGAACACTGACTGCCGTTTCCAATTGCCGTATCTCTATCACAGAAGACTTCTCAGTTGTTCCTGTCTATCAAGCATTGCATCGACAGAGATGCTGGTAGGGCTTTATATCGAGCTTTTATTTCATTGGAGCAATGGAGTTAGTGCTCCCCAGGTTTATCTGCGTGCGATGCGGGGTAATGTAGATAGGTCAGTATTGATTTCTCAGTTCTTTCTTTCTTCATTTGACATGTTTGATAAGTATCATTCGTAAGAACAAGGACCGGTGAATGAGAGGAGCATTGTATTGCCAATTACACCATAGAGTGAGTCCATCTTTTCGTTCTCGATTCCATGTCGTTTTTTTTTTGCCGAGATATAAACAAGAATGCATCTATCTTGAAAGTAGCTTTGGGGGAGGTGCAGTATCTCGAAGTATCTCGACATCACTCCCTCCCTAAGCAAAGGCTAAATGACGCGTCGCGTTGGGAAGTTTATCAACTGAGATTTATGATTGGCCATGGCTTCTGCCACAAAATCGTTGCTATGAACCACATTGAACATGCTAAAAGATTATATTTTGGCCTGTGCAAAAGAATCTGACCATTCAGGTAAAGCAATCCTCCGCCAATTTTGATAGACCTATCATTTGACATTTTGTTTCATGTGCTATAATCATGGATGTGAGTGAGGGGGAAGGAGAAACTTAAGATAAGTGCCGTTCATTGATTGATAAGTATCAGTATCCTTGGAGATGCAATGCGAAGAGGTCCAAGAGTTGATCCTGTTCCCTCAGCGGTCATATCATTTCCCTACGTCAGGGCTTGAATCTTGGACCTAGAGACGGAAGCTATGCTCATCAAATATATGGTGACTCCTTATGAGTAATTGAAAATTCTGCCTTTTAAACCTCTCTTGCTATCATTAAGAGACGAGACAAAAAGTTTGTTTACTCAAGAATGGATCAAAATCTAGATGAACAAGTTAGTGTTATGTCTTTCCTTTGATTTTGGATTAATATGTAGAATGTAGTCTGATAGTGAGAACAGGCGGTGCGGGATATCGAACGAGAGTTACACACAGAGATATATCCGGGAACAGAGGTAATGAGAGATGTTGGAAGTCATCACTTTGTTAAATCTGGTGGTGACTCGGTCTTGATACCTCAACTTCAGATGATGAGTAAGTTCTATACACTTAACTGTTCTCAATCTCCAAGTAATTGACGTTCAATTGGGTAGGCATGATCCATTGGTATGTAAAGAAAGGCACACATCTTTGTTTATCCTTTGGGAATATTACATGAAGCTGAATCGATACAGAATTGGAGTCCCACTTGGAAGTTCTTTGCTATGACAAGCGCTTCGTTGGCCACCTTTTCCCAAGCAATGGGCCCACTGGCTCTGGTATTAATCTCAATACGTTTAATTTCTTCTTCCTGCTCACATTCCCCATAGGCTCCTATGTTCGGTGATTATATCGAAGCTTTTGATTCAAATCTTGTAGATGTAGTACAGTTCACCGGTGTAGCAATTTTGGTTCTGGGCTTCAGTAATTTTATATGGTATGATTTCCATATCTTACGATAGCCAAGGTTCTTGTTTAACTTACATTATCTAGGGTCCCCATTCAAAACTGTTATGGTCGACGGCCGGTTCTCATTTTCTCTAGTGCAGTCTGTTTTGCATCTAGTGTCTGGAGAGAGCAAGGGCTAATTCCTATGGTAGTTTTATGGGTGCCTGTATGTATGTATACACTTTCCCTTAGATTCCAATTATGTTGCTCATCTTTCTTCAGTCTCAATGGTTTAGGGGCAGGACCAGCGGAAACGGCCCAGCCTACTATCATCGCAGATATCATGTTCCTCCACGAGCGAGGACGATATAATACTCTCTACTTTTCCATCTACTTTGGCTCGCTCACGATGGGACCCATTATTTCTGGTCCCATGGCCAGATATCTGGGATGGAGAAGTTTCTGGTGGTTTAATACTGGAGTATTAGGTTTTCGTGACTCTGGCTTGCATTTTCTTCTTTCCAGAAACAAGATACTCCCGTACCATCGAGCAGATGCAATCTATAGCATCCTCTTCTCCCTTGCAAGGATCCATTGAAAAAATTGAAGAGAAGAAAGTTTTACCCCTGAGAGAAAACATCAATCAAGACCAAGAGCTCGCCACCGTGCCAATCGCAAGCCATCCAAATATTGAATCAGACCCAGTCATCACAAAAACACAAACACACCGTGATCCATGGCTTCACCGTGGCAAGCCTTCAAGGCAGCAATGGAAGCTCTTCCAATCCCTTGAAAGCAACCTCTTCCACGAGTTTATTTTCCCATGGAAACTGACCTTTTACCCCATCATTCTCTTTGCCTCCTTTGTTGTATCGTGGTCTGCCTTCTTCTGTTCTGGCGTGAATCTCACCCAATCTCAAGTTTTTGCAGCTCCACCCTACAACTACAATAGTCAAGAGATTGGGTTTTTTAATTTTGCTATTTTGATTGGGTCATTGATCGGATTGTTTACCGCAGGACCGTTGAGTGATGCAATTGCAGCGAGGCTTACCAGGAGGAATGGTGGGATTAGGGAACCGGAAATGAGGTTGTTGGCTATGATCCCTTATGTTATCATCATGATTATTGGTAATGTAGTGACTGCCATTGGATATGAAAGAGGATGGAACTGGAAGGTATCAATCTCCCTCATCTTCTTTGTCTTTTCTCCAAAACTCCCCTCGAAGTCAACAATACTAAACCACCGCAGACCATAGTAATCGTTGGCTTCACCTCTGCCGGCATCCAAGTTGCGGCCATCCCTAGTATCGCGTCGACCTACGCTGTCGATTCCTATAAACCAGTATCGGGTGCGATCTTCGTAACCATCACTGTGAATAAAAATGTGTGTGGGGCTATGGATTTAGTAAATTCATCACGCCCTGGATTGAGGAGAGTGGCTACATACCACCGATTTTGACGAATATGGCACTTGTTACGCTTTGGTGTGGCACGGGTGTTGTGTTTTGGTTTTGGGGGAAGAAGTTCAGGGGGTGGTCGAAGGGGAGCATGATGCATAGGATGTGAGGGATGGGTCGGAAGGAAGATGGGAAGAAGCTTGATATTTTGTGGTCTACATTGCTGTTTGTTTGAAAGGTGGTATGCCGTGGATAACTGAATCTATGAGAATGGATTGAGCATCCAAGTGGAGTTGATACTTCGAGTATATATTGCTCACTCAATGATATATCCATATGACATGAATAGACCGCAGAAACCAAAACTTCCTCGTCGATTGACAATGACAGCCCCCCACGCCCTCCCTTTCTCTTCCATCCTCTTTCCACCACCATCCCTCTGCTCCTACCTTTACATGTAACAAAATCTTCACACCCTTTCTTCTCTCTCTCCTCCGAATTGCAGTAACCCAGCAACCCAGCAACACTCCAATCGATTCAGCATCCCGCGATGCCACAGCCCCACGGTCAAAACAATAGAATGCTCGAATCGCTCCACGCCCCAATGTTCATTCTCCCAACTCTCTACGCGGAACACCGTGGATGGCTGCATGCATGGCAATATATACACATCGTGCGTACTGCACGCCGCGACACTCGCCTGCTGCATGGAACGCGACCAGAAGATGAAGAATGCCAATGGCGAGCCATGGGCAAGATGCGGAGGAGACACAAAGGGTATGCATGCAAGGGCGGGCATCGCTGCGTCCTGTCTGGAACGTGGGAAGGGTCGATGAGAGTGATAGGGGGAGGGGGGCCAGCGGGGCAGTGCCAGAGTATGTATCATCCACGACGATGTATGGTGACATGGACGTACGCGCACTTGAGACTACGCACGAGGGACGGTTGAGGTTTCTGTGGAGAGAAACATACATACTCCTCTTCTCGTCTATTATCCATCTCGTCTTGGTTTGGCTCGTCAAGATTTAGCATCGTTCTTTCAGATGTGTGGATTACTGGTGAGGTGATGGTTGCTGCATGCTTTTGCTATATTTACTGACAAGGGGACGTCTGTCACATACGACCATAGACTGAGGAGAATTGGGCATCCCGTCCGCTCTGCCATACACAAGCCTCAGATCGGTAGATTAGTAGTTGGGTGGGTGACCACCAGCGAATCCCTACTGTTTGTATGTATCTTTTGTATATTTTCTTTTTGCAATTTTTCTTTTACAATTTTTTGCGAAGCTAATTCACGTTTTGAGTTGTGCAGGGGGAGGAATGAGTAAGGTCTCTTATAATGGGATTCTGCAAAGTCGGGCTGCGCTATGGGAAAGGCAAAATCAGGGATGGAGATAGGCCTGAGAGATTGAGTGAGGAAGATTTATTGGAGACTTAATTCTGGTGTTGATGTTTTGATGATGAGTGAGATGGGGGCGAGGATTTAGGGGGGGGGGGGGGGGGGTTCCGACGAGGAGTTGAGAGAGTATGGATGGAACAACAGAACGAATGGGATTATTAGGACTTCTCAAATGACAATCTTGAGAACCTGAGAGCATTTTCAATCCAAAAGTAAATTAGAATCGGCTCCAAAGATTCACGTCTTTTCATTATCATGTGAAATCCGTACGTAGATACAAGGAGTAATTTGGAGATTGGATGAGAAAGAAACTTCCTATATTGTTTTAGTAGTGCAGACATTCTGTACAATATCTGCATATCTTTCATTTCAGCCTTTGAACTTTCTCGAAATCTTTGGGTCTGGGTGGGTGGGGATAATGGATGGATGGTCGTCCTTCCTCGGGCTCATCTTGGCTGCAAGGGAAAATTGCAATGCGTTTTTAATACCTTGGGCTGTTATTGACAATAATGTGGATGTGAAGCGTGATACTGTCCATCTATGAAGGCTTTACCGAAGCATTGAATAGTCCACCAACATCGAAAGTCGAAATAAGAATGGCCCTATCTTGACTCAGTCGCATCTGCACTTGCAGGCTAAGTTTAAAGTTACTGCATGATATCCGGCTGATATAGAAATACAACTAAATACCGAGATACAAGCCATCAGCTTCAGCCTTCAAGCTATACGGGATAAGCTTCCATTCCTATCATCATCGGACACCCCGACTCCGACCTGGCGATTGATAATTATCTTCCAAGTCTCAGCCAAGATCTAAGTTTGAACCTTGAAGAGCACTTATCTGGGGAAACTTTCCACCCAAATAAGTAATGGTCAAATCGCATCATAACCATATTCAACTCTGACTTCACAATTGTCCAATGCTTGCTTCAATGGCTTGCATCTGGATTCTGCCCTCGCTTTGCAATCCACTCGACTTCTCAACCTTAAAGCTGGAAGCGAAGTTCGAGGCTCGAACTTTGAATCATAACATTGTCTTGCCAATTCATGAACCTTAGATAGATGTTAGGATCTTCCATGACGGAATAATTCCCATCACATTCCATCCTATTCCATCTTCTCCTCTCGGGAATTCTTGACTTCTTGACTTCAAATCCAATCTTTATCATCAGCAATCGAGCTGTCATGTAGTCTGTTGGAATATCATTTCCACTCTTGCCCCAGACTCCTCATCCCACTCCTCGACCCCCTGTGTGATCAGCATCTTGGGCATCCATTAGGTTCCAGGTACTGTATACAAGACAAACCAAGAATAATGCACAAAGCCATGGAGATACCCGACCAAGACCTCCGAAAGTCAGGGCTCCAGGACTGAGACTCAAATACTTGGACTAATTTCTCCTCATCTTACAGTAAGTACATTTCTCAACTCCGCTCCAAGTTCCCAGGTTCCGATATTAAACTTTGTTGGAAGGTTGAAGATCTATTGCCACTACTGTACTCAGTGGACTGTGGCAATGACGAGCAGGCTGTCGGCGGAAACTATACTAGTTACCGGTGCCAGCTAGATCAGATAACGGTACAGCACAATAGGTTTGGATTTCCAAATTACAACATAGATTACCCTGCTAAGTAGATAAGTGAATCGTGATTCGTGACCCCATCCAAAGACTGACATCCCAGAAGGAAGAAGATCATGATGAACTCACAATGAACACCCAGTCCGAGTTCCCAAAGTCAAAAGGCCGGAGAAAAAGGATCATCTCCATCTGCATTTCCATGTCCACTGATTCACCCAAGAATCAATCTCACGCAAGCTCAAGAAACGCGACCAGCATGACCGACGCAAACATCGACACAACCATGGCGATACTGTCAGTGTACAGAGGAAAACGCTCCTCGTTCCACCCTGCCGGATTACCCAATGCTGCAATCCCAAGAACCAAATGCCGCCTTCTAGACACGGAATTTTCCTTCCCTCGGCATTGATCCGTCTTCCGTACCATGCTTCCATACTGTCCTTCTGTGCCGCGACCAGGCTACCCTAAACCTCTCCCCTGCCTGGGTGGCCACTCACAGAGTCACAGGGTTCCATACCCATATCATTTATCTCCGACCCTCGTACCAACCCCTGCAAGACACGCCAAATCCAACGGGCAAGAGAGAACGAGGGCAACAAGACCAAAGAAGAAAAGAAAAAAAAAGTGAGGGAAATTCTAGACCCTCTCCCTTGCAAACCGGACAAGACTTTCAATATTTTCACTCGAGTGCTCCATACGGGCGTCCTGGATCGTAAATTGTATTCCCATCCCATCATCGCACTCATATAGATCCCATGCGAGTGCAAAACCAAATCACGTCCTGCATGGTACTGTACAGTGTATAGTGTACAGACAGTACGTCCTTACTCGGACTCACTCGTGCGAATCGCCCACGCATCCTTGTCTGGTTTCTGTCTTGAATTCCCTACTGTACAGTATAGTGTACAGTACTGCACCGCAATTTACAGAATACATACTGTACAGAGTACATGCCTACCTAGTACCTAGTACCTAGTATACCACCTACAGAGTACAGTCCACCCGAGGAGCGCACCTCGTCCCTACATCGGTCCACCGGCCACCCAACCTCCTTCCCTTCCCCTAGCTCTACCTAGGTATTTACCAAACACCCATCCCATCCATCCATACCGTACAGTACAGTACAGTACAGTATACCCAAACCACGCGTGATCCATCCCAATTCCCCATCACCGTTGTCACGACAACAACAACAACAACAATGACAACCAGCCCCCATCCCCCATCGCAACAACTGTCTATACAGTGATTACAGTACAGAGAGAGTAGTTGTCACCATGAAACCTCACGCCTCACGCCTCAAACCCCAAGCCGCACCCCGAACGCACAAAACAAAACATCACATCACATCACATCACATCACATGACGCCCGCCGCCCCCGGCAATCCGAGCGAATCCCGTCCGTCACTGATTGATAGATAGATTTATCGATTAAATATTGAGTGATTGATTGATTGATTGATTGATTGATTGATTGATTGATTGATTGATTGATTGCCATACATACATACATACATACATACATACATACATACATACATACATACATACATAAACACAACATTAAGCCTTCCCCCTCCTCTAGAAGCAAAACAAACTTGGAATAAAAAAGTACAAAGAATGAATGTTTCAATCCAATCCAATCCAATCCAATCCAATCCAATCCAATGCAATGAGATGAATCAGCCAGTCAATCATGTTATACTATATTATATAATAAATACAATTATACTATATCATACTACTTATGATATGTTATATAACACCATCCACACAACACCATCCACACAACACCATCCACACAACACCCCATAAAATACATACTAATTATTCTCTATCCAAATCCAAATCCAAATCCAAATCCAAATCCAAATCCAAATCTCAAGATCAAGCGACCCACCCACCAACACAATACTGTACAATGCAACACACAACACCGATCCCTCGAGTCTCTCCGCCACAGCGCAAATGAGTCGAGAGCAGGCACGGCACGTTGGTTGGTTGGTTGGTTGGTTGGTTGGCTGGTTGATCGATCAGGGACCAAAGGGACGTCCTCCATACAGTCAGGACAGGACAGGACAGGACAGGACGTACGCACGCGGGAGGGAAGAGTTGAGCTTGGCTTGACGATGGCAGGTAGACATATGATCTCACGAGATGGATTGCTTGGTCGAGGTGCGTGGGGATGGTGGGATGATGCGATGTGCAAGATATGATGTGCAAGATATGATGTGCAAGATATGATGTGCAAGATAATGATACGATATGATATGCTATGATACAAATCAGGAGGTTGGGGGGAAGAGCGTGATCACGCTATATTGAAGTTTCACTACGTCTACCCTATGCGGAGTACTGACATTCAGCTTTCCTCCCGGCCCTGCCCGGCTCCCCTCCAGCATTTGCCACCAGCTAAATACAAGGCTCCCTCTCCTGATTGATGATCCAGAAAATCCACCGTCATTCATCAAGTTCCAATTCATCACCCACAACGACCTTCCCCCCCATCTTGCCCCCTTTGGTCATTCTTTCCTCTTCCATGACAATAGCATGACGGCC
Source organism: Monilinia fructicola (assembly GCA_008692225.1). NCBI lineage: Eukaryota > Fungi > Ascomycota > Leotiomycetes > Helotiales > Sclerotiniaceae > Monilinia > Monilinia fructicola. The sequence goes on from VICG01000014.1 coordinate 1,454,858, forward strand.
AGCAGTTCCAATCGAAGCCCACCTTCACTAGCCAACGCAACATGGTAAAGCATGATCTCCATTCCAAGCCTTCATCCATGCAGGAGAGGATCTCCAGGCTCAGTCCTTCCAAGGACCTTCCCTCATATCCAGGAACGAGGATGCTCCCCAGAAAAACCCTTCTTGCAGCGCAGCCCTATAGTCCCAGGATAGTCCCGACCAGATATGTACGACAAAAGAAAAAACAAAGGGAACAAGGAAAATTATAATTAAGTAGATGTGCCACCCCGCAGACCCTGAAACCCCTCCTCTGCCCATCCCGCCAGAGCCGCAAATCCCAGATCCCAATTCCCATATCCCGTGCCCGTATTTTTTTGTGAAGCTAGCCTTCGAAACATGACTTGTACAGTTCTGTGCGGCGGATGTTGAAGAAACAGATTCACCTCTCCCAATTACCTGTCGCCACGTGGCTCGCCTGAAAATCGCCAATGACCCTGCAAAATAGGAAAACAACATATATATTTTTGGTCCTGGTATTCAAGTGAATTTGCTACAGGCCACATCCATACAGAAATTTGATGACAAATGAGATATTGTTTGAGTGCTGCGAAGCAGTTTTTTTTTCCCATTGAATCTTCTCGGAAAACAAAGTTTAGTGCAGTCTATAAAGGGGTATTTAGAAGACGAGAAAAATGATGAACACCAGGAAGCGCTTCTATAGGCGCTACTATGCTCGGGGTATGAAGCTGGAAAATAAAAATCAAAAGAAGGTTTCGATATAAACATTAAACGCCGCAGATGAACTCGCTAGACCCAGCTGTACTGGTGCATAGGTAAAATGATGTCACAAAGAACGTTTGAACAAAACTGACCCCTCCCTATCTCCCAAACACCATGCCATGTAGATGCCCCGAAACTTTTCCTCCAAGTATTTTACAAATTGACGATAGAGGATCGCCTAAAATCGATTTTGTGCCGCGAATATGCTAGCTGCAGCAGATGCCGCCCACTCGTTTTCCTCATAATCGTATGGCGGTGTCGACGATTGCTTGTTAGCTCCTTGAGGTTTTGGAGTTGGCGAGGCATTGTTCAAACCTTGACCAAAGAGTACCGAATTACCATTAGCGGATGGGGAGGGTGTCGGATATGGATTCAACCCGGTATTACTATGTGATTGCCTTAGCGGTTTTCGATGGTCGGTCTGAACTGAGTTTCCGCGCTTGATTGGCTTCTTTATGGAAGTTAGGGCTTCATCAAGCAATTCGTCTTCCTCATCCGGAGTCTCATACTGTTGAACACCCGGTATTTGGCTCCTCCTGTTTCTAGTGGGTATGGGTGCAACGGATCTTGGATATCGGCGGTTGAACGCGGCGCTTGCTGATGAGGAACAGAGTGATGTCTCTTTAAAACACTGCTTGGGTTGATTTGATGACTCGGTGGAATAGGTGGGGAATGTGTACTCTGTGTGGAATCCAAGTTTTGTTGAACATTACGCAACGCTTTGTCCAATGCCTCATGTGAATCGACTTTCTGGGGAGCAGGGCTAGCAGGCTGGTTGGCATCCAACACCATGGATGATCGATTGCTGGACCATGGTCCACATCCAGCCTGGGCTTCGAGGTCCATCGATTTTGGTGACATGGGCGTTTGAGATTGTCGGCCCGAGAATCTTCTTGCGCGTTTCCTTAGGTGAGAGAAGAAACTTTCTTTGTGGCCACTTGGGGGAGACACCAAACCAGAGTTTCCATTCAATGCCATCTCTGCTTGTTGTCGATGAATTTCTGCATAATGGTTTGTGCTCGAGGCAACCGATAGCTGACGCCCAATTTTCTTGGAACCCTTATCATTTTGTCCAGAGTAAAGATCGTTGTACGACGGCGTTCTGCTACTTGCTTGTGCCGTTGCCGTGTCGGATATTGGGGAGATGGGTTTAATTGTCGGTAAGATCGTCATGGGAGCGGCGTTAGTCGCCCCATTCGCCCACGTTGACCGCTTAGCGGCAGGCTGACGTGTCTTCGCTATTGGAATCTCGCTAATCGTGGGAGCAAGTACCGGTGAAGGTTTCGTGACCACATTCTCTTTCTCTTTGGTCTGCACGGTAGCGGCATTAGAATTATCGCTTCGGCCACCGATCAAAGATTTTCGGAACCAGGAAGGTTTTGTCGTGGAAGTGGTTGCGGGCTCGGAAAAGTCCTTGGAGCTACGATAGCTCAGATCAGAGTGTTTGCGTCCGAGGATTTTTGATGAAGACTTGGGCCGCAATGGATCGACAGCATCCGTAAAAAATTCGTGGGCCATCGCCTGAGTTGATGTTGGTCGACTCTTGGGATCCCACATCAAGCACCACGTGACAAATTTTGCCAATGATGCAGGCCATTGAGGGGTTTGAAGAATCGTGTCCATGGAATGTGGCGCCATCTTTGGGAATGAGAATCCAAGTTTGCCGGCCAGCCTCGTGCCTTCTCTCCAGTCACCCCCACCAACTCTCTCGCCAGCCTTGTTGTACCAGTTCCCTGGACTACCCATAATCTCGCACACCCTCCAGACCTGGTCGACTTCATTTCCTCCTGGGAATAAAGGTTTCAGAGTCGCGATTTCCACTGCCATAGCACCAATGGCCCAGATGTCCACGGGGGCCGAGTACTCCCCTGCTCTCAGTAATACTTCCGGTGCTCTGTACCATCTCGTCGAGACGTAGGTTGTGTAGGGTAGCTTCGAATGAGTTTCTCGTGCAAGACCAAAGTCGGCAATCTTCACGGTGTACGCTGGCGGTGTAGACGGTGGGGTGACCATAGCAGAATAGCGCCTGAAGGAGTTTCCTGAATCTTGTGCTGATGTAGAAACGAGGATGTTCTCGGGTTTGATATCGCGATGGAAGAAGTTATGAGCGTGGATGTGCTCCAGCCCTTGCATGATCTGAAAGAGGATACTCTTGACACTCGAAACGTCCAGGCACTTGTGATCACGAGCCTTCATCAATTGATACAAGTTGCCATCCATGTACTCCATGGCAATGTGCAGCTTCTTGGTAAAGGGATCGAGGAATATATCCAACGCGGGCACAAGGTGTTGGTGGGGTGGGAGCGTTTTTAAAAAAGACGACTTCTCGTAGTTCTAAACATGGCTGAAATGATTCAAAGGTCTTCTTCATGGTCTTGATGGCAATCTATCATTGTTTCGTTAGCTCTACCCGTTTCCCCCAACCCACTTGGCTCAAAACTTACAATGGTTCCGCGTCGAGCTACACTGGCTCCCGCCCCGCGTACTCGTGCTAGAACAACGCTACCAAAACTTCCATCGCCAATATCTTTCAAAATTTCAAATCTATCTTCCAATGCTTGTCCGGCTGAAGCTTGAGGGTTGGAAGACCCTCGATGGGTTAGATCGTACGCGACAGTCATGTTTGTAGATCGACTTGACTTGACCTGACGGGATGTGAGGAGTAAAAATGTGGGAAAGCGGATGTATATATTTGTTAAATAATTAATGTTCGAGTTAAATGACCGATAGTGAATACTGAATGAAATTGGCCGTGTCAGCAATCTCTTTCAGCACAGGCAAAGATCGGATGGGAACCAAAGTGACTCTCAGGAGATTTCTCGTACCAATTCTGCCGAGTATATAGCTCTACCAGAGCTCACTTGTGTTGACCAGAGCATTCATGTACCGCAGATGCCGATGGTGGTAGGTAACGATCGAGGTGATAATGATATTTTGCGTGGGATGTCCTCCGTGAGAGTGCAAATGAGTGAAGCAGCGAATTGAAAGATCAAGAAGATGATCAGGTAGAGAAGATGTAATGGGATGTCTGAGAAAGGGTCCAAGGGTGGTAAAGGAGCCGTTGCCGTTTACCAAGAATCGGGAGTGCGGGTCTTGACCCGCTAGAGCAAAGAAGGCCTTGGACGATCAGGAAGAGAGACGGACGACTCGTGACGTTTCTGGTTAGTGTTTTCTATGATAGGAGAAGCAGTAATCGCTCAAGGGCCCTTCGTGGTTGCTTGATGGCGACGTGGGGGAGTTGGATCAGTCGATGGGCTTGCTTGTCGTAGGGTGGAGATGGCAAGCGCATGAGAGTCAGTCAAAAGGAAAGCAGCTGGCATGGGTTGCATGAACTTTGAAATGTTCGTAAAGTCGAAACTACCAGGCCTTGAACCGTGGAAAGTTCTCAAGCTCGCGCTTTCTCTCCTTTGGGTTTTATTAAGTTCCGCAAATCCTTCCAGAAGATAATCTTCGGGGCATGAACAGCTCGGGGATGATGGTAATAACCAATTTCGCTAAAATCCACTTTGACATTGAACAAGTAGATTGGATCTTCCTAGTAGTTTCTCTCCCAGGGGGGAGGGGGGTGGCTAAATTATGATGCCAGATCCAAAAAGAATAATGGGTGAGTCTCGAATGTATTTTAGATGATTGGCATTACTTTGGAAGTGGTAAGTATGTATATAATGAACGATGCGGTTATGGAGGTAGTGAGGAGTGAGGAGTGAGGAGTGAGGAGGGAGGAATGAGGAGGGAGGAGTGAGGAGGAGGGGAGTAGTATGTATGTAGTATGTAGTATGAAGTATGAAGTATATGAAGTATAAAGTATGAAGTATAAAGTATAAAGTATGAAGTATGTAGTATGTAGTATGTTACTGTATGTAGTATGTAGTATATGGAGTATGTTGTGTATATGTGTAGTAAGTAATAATGCAATATGTATATATATGTATATACACGTCTGTGTGAATTATGTATCTTAGATATGATTTAATTAATAAGGGAAAAAGGGGGGTTTGAAGGGGAGGAAAAGAGTGAAAAAGAATAATGAAGGGTTATGTGCTGTTGTGTACGAGTACAAGCTATTATTATGTGGTCCAAACGAAATATGAAGAAGTATGTATAGTGAGTGATAAATATGTCACGTACTTTGTATGTAATGGATGTACAAGTAATGTAGCCATGGATGTATGTACTGTACCAGTCCAGTCCAGTCCCGTCCAGTAGCGAATGTTAGACTTTTTTCTTTTTCCCTTACTCTCTCCTGTACGGAGGACGGTGTTATTATTATGGTGATGATTACAGTATTATTCCTGCGTAATGCGGTGCTGATGCTGATTCTGGTTATGCTTGCCTGGCTGATGTTTCCTTGAGATATGCGTACATATGTGGGACACTTGGAAAACTGATACTGATACTGCAAGTTAGATGCGAGGTGGTGGGACTCTTGTCTCGAACAACACGACAACGCCTTTTAGCTGAATAAGAGCAGGCTGTAAATGGGTGCAAATCAATGGAAAAGACTGGAAAATGCCAGTCGGTGCTTTGCTGGTATTGGAATCTTGGATCCTTGAAAGCATCGGCTAAAAAGTTTCCATTGCTTCTTGTGATGCCAACACAGAGACCGAGTGAGGACTTTGATTATGCTGATTCGATGGGAGAGACTGGACAGTGGACGCAAATAAATCCAATGCCCGGGGGAAGGAAGTGAAGTTACGTTGATGGGATGGGAGGGGAGGGGAGGGGAGGGGAGGGGATGGTAGTAACGGTACTCTACCTACGGGAGTACTGTACTGTATTACTCATTACTTACTATATTATGATTGTACTGTAATGTACACTTACACTTACACTTACACTGTACATATCATGAATGTGAATGTAAATGTAAATGTAAATGTAGTCTAGCAAAAGAAAATGAATGAAGAGGGGCTTTGAAAGGCGGGACCTGGAACTCTTGAGTCTTAACCCTTCAGGGCTCTTCTTTCTCCCAAGTTCCAATCAATGAGGTTATATTCTTATATCAGGGAAGTTTAAATGTTCTTTGAATCAAAAATAGTGGATATATTGACAATGGGTTGGTTGGATCAATCATTCATCATTCTTTCTCGTCGTTTGTGTACAGAGTACGCCATACGCCATGCGCCATACACCGTACGATTAAAGTTTGGTTTTATGTTTGGTTGGAATGGGAATTAAGAAAGATATGCATGAAGATGAAAGGATAAAAGAGAAAGACGAGGAAGAGGAAGTCTCTTTCCCCTCCTTTGGAAGGATCGTGTTGAATCAGCAGCATGTCGGTAAGTATCTCATGAAGTGTCTATGATACGAGGATAATAAATAAATAGAGTATAATAAAGTAGAGTAGGGCAGAGGAAAGCACAGCAGAGCAGAGCAGGATAGAACGGAACAGAACAGAGCATAGTAGCGTATAATACAACAATTATACTGTGGTATGTATAATAAATAGTATAGTTTGAAAGAATGCCCTGGTGTTTATTATAACGCAGGCTTGGAAGTTGGAAGTGATACCAAGCCAACATATGTGATATTTTGGGCGGCGGTAGTGGAAAATGAATGGAGCGTAGTCTCATGAGTGATAAGTGATGAGGTGATATGATTGATGGTTGATGGTTGATGTTGATTGATAGTCGATGAATGGTCCAACCAGTCGATCAGCCATTATTGTATAGTATGGGTGAATGAATGAATGAATGAATGGATGGATGGATGAATGATAATGGTGGTAGATGGTTGGTGGTGATTGTGAACATGGTGGATGATGAAGGGGAAGGGTATGAAATTTTCAAGGGTGGGTATAATGAAAGAGTAATGACCTTGAAACTATCTATATAGTACTAAGCAGGTAGATACAGTAGATGAATACCGTGAATAGATAAAATAGAGAGGGAGGTAAGAGTAATAGTAGTGAGAATAGTAATATAGGGGTTATATGAGTGATAATAATAGTAGTGGTAATAGTAATAGTATTCCATTAATAGTCAACAAAATGGTTGCTAAGTTCCGACATTATTATAAAATTGTCTCTCAACTTTTAAATCAGCCAGCCAGCCAATCAATCAATTAATCAATCAATCAATCAATCAATCAATCCATCATCATCCATCATCCATCCGTAGAAAACTCTATAGTCTACCTAGGTATCTATCTAGCTTTATTAATCTTCTATTCAAAGCTTTCTTTCAGATTAATCAATCAATTAAGCAATCAAGCAATCGATCAATTAATCAATCAATCACTTAATCAAGCACTTGATCAATTAATCAATCAATCACTCAATCAATTATTAATCAATCCATCAATCATCATCATCCACAGTACAGTAGTAATGAAATATGTATTGTACAATCGATCAATCAATCAATCAATCAATCAATCAATCAATCAATCAATCAATCAATCAATCAATCAATCAATCAATCAATCAATCAATCAATCAATTTTATCAATACCATCCTTCTAATTGACACTATTCAAGCATCAAATTCAAATCCAAATCATACATATCATACAGTACATATCATACATCCATCCAAACATCCAACCATCCAACCATCCAACCATCCAACCATCCAACCATTCATACATCCACACATATCCATAAACAAACACTACAACAACAATAAGATCAATTCAAGTTAACTGACTGATTATCAGTAAGATCAACCAACTATGATGATCATGCATGCATATATACTATCAGTCAATCAATCAATCAGTTAATCAATCAATCAATAACAATATTGTGTACCCATCAAAAGTTATTATTATCCTTCTTATCCTCCTTCTACTGCTTCTCCTTCTGTCTTGTTTCTCCTCTGATGTTATATTGTTTATTTACTTGTTTATTTACTTACTCATCCATCCATCCATCCATCTAGTTATCTATCTATTTATTTATTTATTTATTTCTCTATCCATCTATTTATTGTTTACGACTAGTATATATATTGATTGCTGGATTTCATTTACATCCTACCTAACACCCATCCATCTACCATCTATATCCTTCCCCTTCCCCTTCCCCTCCAATCTTGAATCGTCAATGCATACTCCCTGCTAACCTTATACAATCGAACTTCATTCATACAGAGCACAGTAGATCCTGCAGTGCCTCCCTCATCCATCCAGGCGTCTCTCCCTCTCTCTCTCTTTCGTCCATTGCTTGAATATTGATTTGATTATTGGTCGCGATAGTTTGTTTGATTGGGGACAGGAGACAGAGATGTGACTCGAATCGTGCTGTCTGTTCTATCGATTCGTCTGATCCTGTTTCGATATCGTCTGTCATGTTCATTGGATTATCGAGTTGTTTCGTTTTCTTTCTTTCTTTCTTTCTTTCTCTCTCCATCGATATACAGACAGTATTATAAGTTAATATCCATCCATCCATCCATCCATCCATCCATCCATTCATGACGTCGTAAACCTCCTTTGTGCCTGCTGTGAGTAAAGGGAGGAGAAAGTACAATCACTACAGAGAGAGTACAACGCCAACCAACACACCAAGGACATCTCGACCTGCCCTCTCCCCCTCACGATATTTTGAGCCTTGATTCCACCATCCCCCCCTCCCCTCAGCAACCAAATCTCCATTTTCACACCAGCCATCCATCCCACGCGCCTCTTCCTGAGACGCCACCCCTCCGCACCGACCGTACCCAACCCTCCCTCCCTCCCAATCCGCATCTTGATATGCCAGAAATACCCAATACATGCAAGAGAACACAGTGCCATGTTACATACACACACACACGTACAGAACACGCATAGCTGGAGCCTGTAACGCCCCGGATCATGATGCGATCTATAATCCGATAGTACATGTAGTACTAGTAACTATTACATACATAGTACATGAGTACATAGTACAGTACTCCTCCGTACATCCAGTCCATCCAGTCCATCCAGTACAACAAAAAACAACGAGTAATAAACGAGCAAGCGTTTCAAGCATACAAATTGTCAATCAGGGGAAATGCCGTCGACGGTAAACCTCGTCCAACAGTGGGAACATGGAAGGTGGCGCCCAAGGGGAAAGAGAAACGGGGGGGGAGGGGGGAAAGGTCGGAATGAGGGAATGAGGGAATGCTTGCTCCCGGTGCCTGCTCCATGCCATTGGTGAACCATGCGTACGCCATCCAGTCATACTGTACTGTCACTACTGTGCTGTGCTGTGCTGTAGATTGTCCCTCGCTCCCTCCCATCCATCCATCCATCCATCCATCCCTCCACCGACTGGGCAGGAATGATATTTATTATTACTGTACTGTATTATATTATATTCTATTATATTATATTGTATTGTAATAACAGTGTATATAATAATAATAATAATAATAATAATAATATCGCATCAAGTGACGCCCGCCCGCCCAGCACAAGCACGATACATATTACATACATACAGCACAGTACAGCACAGTACAGTACAATACGGAGCCCCTTCGTGTTTCGCCGCCCACCCGCTCGGCCTGTCTGTCCTCCGTGTGGTGGGTGGTGTGTATGTAAAAAAGATAAAAATGTAAAAAAGAGCCCAAAAAAAAAAAAAAAAAAAGGTTCGACACAAACACCCATGCATGCCTCCAGGCTCCTCCTTCCAGTACGGCGTACACAAATCATGTTTCGACTTTCGAGCCATCAATGCAAGACCTGCAAGACCTGCAAGACCCGTCCGAGGGTAGGTGTAGCCTCGCAGCAGCGTCGCGCGCCATCGACGGGTCGCGATTCAGAAGGTGCAAAGCGAAGCGCTACCTACCTACTTACAGGACTACCTACTTACAGGACTGCCTACTCCGTACAGTATCTAGGATTCTCTCAGTACTGGGTGGCCCGGACAAAAAGAAAATCTCTAGTACTGTGCTCTGTACCGTACAGGACAGGACAGGACAGGATAGGACAGGATAATAATGAAAGACTGGATGATCTAAAGTGGTGATGTTTTTGTGCTTCCAGGCTTGTGCGGTGCATTACTGTACAGCGTCCCGCCTGATTCACGCAGGCATCCCATCTGGGAATCTATCTGCTCCCCCCCCCCCCCCCCCCCCCAGATGAGGTGACGGAAGCTGATGGCGCAGTAGAAGAGCTAGAAGGGAAGAAGAGTGTTGATGTTTATTTTGGTTTCTCTTGCAGTGCTGCACTTGGCCCTTCGTGTACCGTAAGATTCTCTACCTAGATCATAATACCATACCATACATACATACGTTCGTCTCAATGGCCGCGCGCCATCAGTCACACAGACCGCAGCGCCCCTTTCTTCACCTTACCCTTTCATAACTTCGACACTTTTCCTCTTTAAATCTCTGACCGTTGACAGCCACTTTTGTCTTAGTCTGGGTAATTAGCGTCGCTCACCCTGGTCCATTCATGTGGGCATGGTTCGGGTATCATCCCCACTAAACGTGGTCGTCTGAGCCTGCGATTTTAGCTCTCCCGGCTTCCGCTGTCGACGGTCCCAAAGCTATCGAAGGGCCGGCGCGCCCTTGGGCTTGAAAATTGCTCGAGGAGGCTGGGAGTCTGGAAATTCGGTCTGAATGTGTGAAAGCTGTAGTTTAGTCATCACTACATTGATTGATTGGTAACCGGACGACGGACCCTCTTATCCATTCATGCCTGTAGGATGGTACGGTTGAGTCTGCGAGATTGATTGTGGCGTCCAGACTGCTTGGACGGTTTCAACGTGATCAAAGCTAAAAAAGAATCATGCTGGATGAATGATGTGACGTCGGATAGAAAAGTACCAAAAAGGCATGTCGCAAGCCATTATTATTACCATCCAATATCCAATATCTCTCCATTGTCGCATCTCTGATAGTGGCCTAGTTTATTCCTCTTTCGTTGAAGATCCTGATTGACACGTTTCACCCTGTCCATAATCCACACTATCGGGTCTGATTCGAAGCTGGAAGAATAGGGCAAGTCTAACGGTTTCTTGCATATGCGAGCTGAAGCGGTGTGATGAAGGATGAAAAATCTGGGGGAGACATTGATATTTTCGCACAGCTTTCCACTGCCATGCCATTGCTGAAGAGTGTCGGCATTCAATGAAAGCTGACTGTTGATCGGTCTCACTCGGCCTCATTCGAATGGAGGAAAGCTTGTCAACTCAAGACCTTTTGTGAGAGGTGGAAAAAAGTTCAGCACTAAAATTAACCGAGGAGTATGTTGAGGTGCTGAACAGTTAAGATCTGTCATACTCTGCACTCGCGGAGAATTCAAAGTGTAGGTCCTGGTGGTCAAACAAGCAAGCACGTTGCCCCTATCTTTACGAACCTTAACTTTTGCACCAGTGTCGGGGGTTTATCATAGTCCGGACTGTCTGAAGGATTGGAATCATGTACAAGATGGTTGAATCCATCTGGAGTCTTGCATCCTTAATTGATTGAAGACTTTCAAGGATACGTAGTTTCCAAATATCAAAAGCTTGAGTTTGATCTGCCAACCCAGATTACTGGAAACGGTGGGAGTGAACGAATGGCCTTGAAACAAGTTGATGATTGCACGAGGAATGTTGATGCTGCCGAAAGAGAAGTCTTGTATCTGGGGCATTGATATCGACAGTGTTTTGCAAACGCCGGAACCTGTAATACGGAATCGAGGAGCGATGCGATACAAGGCAATCAAGTGACTTGCGGTACCATTATCCCATAAGTGGAAAGATGAGCGAGGCCATGAGCTATTGATCACATCTTTCCAAACCATGTTCTTGTTTACCATATCATGATGGGAATTTGTTGGTTTCTAGAATCCTGTCTTTTGTCTTCTGGATTGTATTTAGAGCGGTTACATGATCCATCTCATTTTAGTACCAACATTGAAATGTCAGCATCGACCTACCACTTCCTCATTGACGATTCATCTATTTCATTCCGTACCAAGAATGCTAGGAGTCAACGGCTGGCGGTAGTACTGCTCGGTCGACGCGGGTCATAAGTTCCAATTTATAACGTACCTACCTATCAATCGTCGGAAACCCCTGGTAATAAGCAAATGAAGAAAAAGAAGCAAAGCATACCGGGAGCCACAAGCAAGTACCGCAAACGACAGAAACGGCGAGGGTGGCAGGCAATTATGCAGGTACGGTGGGATGTGTGTGTGAGGATGCAAAAGAAACATATTGCATAATGGAAGAATTGCCAGTAGGAACTTGTAAGGTCATGCCAGTTCCCGCTCGTGTATATACGGAGTATATATACATAAACCAAACGCTAAGCAGTTACCATTTGATAATGCGATAATGATAAAACCAAAGTTATCAATAAAAAATGGTGGTTTATGGTATTGATGAGATAGATGATTGATAGTTGTAGAACAGATCTGATGGATTCTTTATCTACCTACCTAGGTACCTAGGTAGGTATATACAAAGTCCTCCCTACTCGGGTAGAGGTGTAGGTATAGGGATGGATATGGGTATGCCCAGGTGTGTGTATATAGTCCTGAAGGTAGGTAGGTGGTAGTACTCAAGGGGAAAGGTGAGGGTATCAATCATGTTTTGAGAAAGAAAATTCCTACTTCAAAATTCTTCACAATCATTCTCATCCAAACTTGACCATCTTAACATTCCAAGATTACTTCAAGAGGCTTGAAAGGGTAAAATGAGGATCGTTCCTTCTTGATATCTCTTGTTTTTGACCCTTTACCCTTTACCCTTTACCCTTTACCCTTTACCCTTTATTCACTCTTTCCCTCTTTCACTCTTTCCCTCTTTCCCTCTTACCCCTCACCATTCACCTCTTACCTCTCACATCAACTCTCAACCCTCAACCCTCAACCCTCAACCGCCCCTCCCTATCACTCTTTAGATACCTACCTAGGTAGTATTCACTCAGAGATTCTATTGAGAAATAAGATAAAATAAATAAAGTAAAACAGAATAAGATTGAATGCCGACAAGGTTAGTAAGCCATAAAAGAATCCTACTCATCTCTGGATCGCCTGTATCTTTTGAAAAGACGTCAGTCCATCCATCCATCCATCCATCCATCACATGATATCGGAGATTCCTCCTCTCCAGCAACCATACCTAGTACCCACCTCGTGTTTGTCACTCCTCCTCTTCCTCTTCCACCTTCCTTGTTATCATTGCAATACCTTTTGATTCTTCAAACTGATTAATTGAGTCTTGATCTTTGAAGATTAGATTTCAAGAAAGTCAAGAGATTCAAAAGATCCATCCAAGTTCTTCTTCAAACCTCTTCTTGGTTTGTTTGAATTCATCTTCAACTCTTCAACTCTACTCTTTAACTCTACTCTTCAACTCTACTCTTCAAACTCTACGACACAACAAGACAGACACAACAAGACAGTGTCATCAACATACCAACCGTCTTTTGTCTAAACAGTAAGTCAGTAATCCTATCCAAGTTCTTAACTTTCCTCATCTCTCGTCATCTTTTCTCTGTCTTTGAACCTATCTTCCTTCTTTCATGCTTGCACTCTTTGGTTCCTTCATAACCAGATCATCTTGCTGTCGTTCTGATCTGTGCATTTACTCTTGACTTCACTTATTTTTGAAAGTGAGAAAACATATTGCGATGGATTCATCTATGAGAGTTCACATTTATGTGCTAACTTTGTCTTCTCGATGACACTAGCAACCAGAATCTATTGAACCTTATTTCAACCTCAATTCTCTTCCAACTTATTCAACCTCAACCATATTTCTCGACTTCTTCTTTCTATCTTGCTATCTTTCAAGATGTCGTATAGAAACAACCGTTACTCCCCCGCATCCCAGTATGTTCTTAGATAAGATTTACAGAGTCTTTGAACTAATAAGAGTATCTAGGCGTAATGGTGTTGTCATTCCTATCGGGTAAGTCATACTTAGACCGCAGTTTCTTCTCTTCTTTTTTCATATTCAGAAAATCAGCTCTACTATTCAAATGTCAGCAATGCTATAACAATGCTCTCATTTTCAAATAATATCCAAACAGTCAAAGCCAAACATTGAAATCCACCCATCGGAGAGTTTACTGATCATCCTTTCAACAGCTTCAAGTTTAAATGTCGTCACTGCAGTGTCTTCAAGACCCAAGATTGTTACTCAAAAAACGAGATTGCACCGTACAAGCATACATTGTCCCAAAATCCTGGCATGAAGCCTGATTCAATCAAGCCTCTTCTAAGATGCCGCAGCTGCAAGGGAGAACAAGTCCAGGAGCTTGAGTGTCAAGGTCCCTGCGGACAAGTTAAAGTATTGGACTTGTTCAGCAAGGCCCAGCGATCTCGTGGAAATAAGTGGTGCATGGAATGTGTCCATTGGAAAGAGGGTCACCACCCTGAGGTTGACCTGACTTCCGCTCCAGGAAGCGAGCCGGCACCACACGCCACTACACCTCCACCAGTTGAGACCACTGGCTCTTACGCTGCTAGTATGGCTGCAGTAAGTATATCTCCCATCTTCTTACACTTTCAACTGTCTTGGACTATTTCTTGCATTCAAAAATATTATATGTTCAAGTCTCGACAAGGCTTATTAAGTACTGATCAATATTAAATAGTTGTCCCAACGAGCATCCTCCCTCGCAAATTGGCAATACTCCCTATAGTTCTCAGCTCGCACCTCACCTACGAGCAGTCACTGGAAGTGGAATTGAGAACCGCTCCCAGTCTTCAGTCAGCAACCCTTTCGAAGGTGCCCGAACTGCCGATTTACCTGCTGATGGCTGGGTAACCCGAGACTGCAGACGTCGTACCGGACCTGCTATGAGATACAACGCATATGATGCCAACGGTGTTCGCCACTCGCAACAAAAGGCAATGACCTTGACCTCTGTAACAACATCAATCGTTGGTGACTCGAGCTTTGCGTCTGTTACTGGCGAAAGCCCTCGTGTTGCTGCCGCAACTGCTCCGCACCGATCTGCACCAGCTCCAGCTCCTCAACCGGTTCGTGTGGTCACTAACCAGAACACTGGTTGGGCTAAACCTGTAAGTTTCTCGCAATGGATTTGCACTTTCCCTCCAAGCTTTGTCGTTCACGACAGTCATGTTATCACATGTACTAATCTGATCCATAATTCTAGATTGGCCAACGCACCAGACAACCAGTCAATCCAGGTGCCATCACGGAGTGGGCTCCCGAGTCAAACGCTCCCTATCGTAGATCCGCCTACGACTCCAGCGATGATGAAATGTAGCCAATCATTTCTCCATTCCATCCTATGCCCGGGCACATGATTCTTCGAGGATCCTGAAAAATATCCAAAGACTTGACGATTCTTTGCGTTGCGATTAACGCTCCATATTGTGACAGATATGAGAGCGATCTTCCTATCAGAATGATGATTGATTTTTCCTTTTCCATCACAACAATAACTTTTGATATTTTTCTCACGTTGCGGCATGTGGGCTCGGAGATTTGGGCTTTACTGGATATCATTGCTGACAGTATGGCCTGTGACTGGACAAGGCCATTTTAGCTCTCGTCTTGATGCGCAGCATAGAATAGTTAATATCGATGGTTTATTTTCATTTGAGATATGTTTGGTGATATGCCGTATTTAGGTTGTGCCATGCCATCTTTCATCTTCCCTGTAAAGTCCTTAGACCCCCGTCCTTGAGATCTGTCTTCCAAGATCCCCAGGCCTAGAAACAATCCGCATGATTTCACGGCCTCCTCCCATTTTTTTCGCTTCGTACACTGCACTCACTTCCACCCGTTTTATAGATGTATGGTATTGCAATTATATAGGTATGGATAGGTTTTCACTGCCAGCTTGGCTCTCTTATGCTTTTATGTAGATGTATACGCGGGAACTCCTTTCTTTTTTCTTGTTTCTTGTTTGGGCGAGCTGGTGGGTGGGTGGTTGGCCGGCCATGGGTGCATTTGGTGGTCAAAGGGGACGATGGGTAGGTAATTGGGCATGGGGATGAGCTCGAGGATGAGGAGAATTATAATCACGGTCATGGTCGCTATGCGGGCGTTTATTTTTATATTGTTATACTCTCGTATAGATTGTATATATTGTATATCATTCACTGCCGCTGTCTGCGGCTGCTGGTGGTGGTGGTCGTGGTGGTCGTGGTGGTCGTGGTGGTCGTGGTGATGTTCAAGATCTGGGGATATAGTATCTTACATACAGTAGGGAGAGCGGGGGGGAGTTTCTCGAGGCGATCGCGAGGGAGGGAGGGGAGGGTGGTGATTGATTGATTGATTGATTGATTGATTGGTCTGGATTTCTCGCTTGTTGGATTGGATTGGATTGCTCGCTTGCTCGCTTGCTGGATTGCGGGGGGATTTGGGAAGCGGGAATTGATGACCCGATTGCGTTCTTCAGCTTTAGATGGGCTTGGTTGGTTGGTCGGTTGGTTACATCTAGGGTTCTCCCGGTCCCGTGCTGCGCGCGCGTCGTCGCTCGTGGGTGGAGATTCGGATTTTGGATTTTAACTTGATGCATCATTGTATGCTTGCTGTAGCCTGTAGGACGGTCAGGACTGTGCTCGTGGGCGGTGGATTGTGGGGTGGGTTGATTTTTGTTCCCCCGTGTTGGACTGTGCGATAGGTCGGGTTAGGGTGGATGGTACTGTACAGTAGCTACGATAGCGGAGGGAGGGTGGTGGGAGTGTGGGGTTGGGTAGGGGATTAGGTATTGTAGGTAGGTAGGTAGCTCTTTGGTGTTGGTTCTATCTATGGTGGTGGTTTGGATTGAGATGGAGGGGAGGGGTGGGGGTGGGGGTGGGATGGGAGTGATGGGATAGAGTGTGGGCTGGGTGTGATGGGTGTTATGTTGTTTTGTTACGCCCTGTTATAATGGTGGGGATATGAGTCGTGAGGATATAAGTGATGGGTGAGGGAGAATTAGTTTGTGTGATGATTGGGTTGGGTTGGGTTGGGTTGGGTGCTTGATAATGATGTATGTAGGCTGAGGGTTCGGTGCGAATGGTATGAGTGTATGTTCTGTATGTATATATATAAGATCTTATATATATTAAATGCATCCTTTGTATATATACTTGTATATACTCTGTACAATTGATGATTGGATCATGCAATCTTATAATTTTTATACTCGAGTAAGTTAAGTAAATATTCATTGAGGTGCTGAATTACTGTATTATTTACTTGTATTGTATGTAATCTTACCCCTCCCCCTCTTCCCGTACTCGTTTAAAGATTCTTAAGCTTAGTGATGATATGCATTATAAAGTTACGGACTACAGTATGAGATGAACCACGGAATAGACGTTAGATAGGTAGATACCAGTAGTAGTGGCCACTATCGTTGATTTCAAGGATAAACTAATGCGGAGCTGACTTGAATTATCATAGAGGAGCTTCTGTTTCATAAGGATGGAGATTGGATTGGCTACAAGGCCTAATCAGACTGAACGAGGGCGATGAACTACCCAAGTAGTTCCAAGTACAAGTAATTAGACGGTGATTTGGCGTTGCGTTGCCGGTGTAGATTACTGCACCTAAGCAGTCGTTATCCTACCTTAGTGTTAGAACAAGCTTTGAAACCTGTTAGATGATGTATATCAGAGAAGAACAGGTTGGGTAAGTAATGAATGATATCCGAGTTTCTACTTCGTAATCTTGTGTCTTGAAAACTTGTGGAAGGAAGATGATTCGACTGATTTCATATTCGTCATAGGGATTTTCACTTCATACAGTCCTGTCACATAATGCGCAAGGATCTTTATGGTAAAACAATCATAATGTACTAAATATGACATATGTCATCTTGGAAGATCTCAATTAGAATCGTAATCTCGCAATCGTGCCTAATGCCTTCGCCCAGGTTTGCGGTTGCTGAATTTCATCATGATGAATTCCAAAGCCGAAACCCTTGAAGGAAACAAGTCAACATAACTTACAACTCGCGTGAGGAGCACAGCAAGACTTTCTTCCGTGTTGCCGTTGTTATTGCCGTTGCCCGTGTACTATGCTGGAATCATTTCGTGGAATCGTTTCGTCGAGTCGTGGGGATTATCAACGCCAATACGCCAATACGCCAATACGCCCATGAAGCCATAGAACAGGGTTGGATTGTATGTACAGCGGCAGAGAATGTCCGTTGCTTGCAGTATCTGAGTAAAAGTCTGGCTTCTTTGCCTTCCTCGCTGTTGCACCGAGTAGCGATAGCTCTGATTAGCTTAATCGGAACCTTCGAGGCGACAATCTTCGACATACTCCTCACATTTGATTTCCCACAACCCACCCAATCAGGATTTTTGATGTATTGGAACGTTGACATCCCACCACACACACGACGACAACCTACGACCTTTCAAATCGACATTTCGTTTGACAAACTCCAGAAAATACATATCGCCTTGAATTATTTCCGAATCGAATCATACGAGCAAACCATCAGGTACTGGAACAAGATACGACAAATCTAACTTTTGTACCTTTAAACTCTATGTGGTGACAAACGCCAAATCACATAGCCTCGCCTTTGAAGATGGCCCATTTTGATGCTTATGGTCGTCCCTTGCGAGGCAATTCAGGACCGGAATACGAATATGAGACCTACGAGACCTACGACTTCAATGATTCCAACAGGCATATGCCTGCCTATTCAAACCCCTCAACCTCAAATAGATATGCTGCCGAGTCTCGAGATATGCCTTATGCTTCGCAAAGTGCTTCGCAAAGTGCTTCAAGTGTACAACCACACTCACCACAGCCATACCCATCAAATAACAATATGGGAGCGGCTTATGGTTCTGATCGTGGCACCGCTGTAGGTCACGATACTGTTTCGCCCGAGATAATCGCAGCAATTACGGAAAGGGTTAAGAGAGAACGTAAGTATATGTCGTGTATCTCATGGCATGTTTGTCATTTTTGTTGTTGAGCCTCACCGATTGCCTATGCTTACTGAAACCTATTCACTCAGTCTTCGACCATTTAAAGCAAACGGGCGGCTTTGATGACCAACCGCGAGCCTCATATATGCAACGCGAACAGTCAGAGAGATCTGACTCTACAAATCAATCTCCCACTCCTTCAGATAACCGCAGAGTCTACACTCCCCCATCACCAACTTCAACCACCAAACCAAGCTTTCCTCCTCCTCCTACAGAACCTATGAGATCCCCTCCTGCTAGTCCCTCATCGGACAAACCTTTTGCGAGGTTTAATGATCGTGATCGTGGATATAACGACCGGCCGGCGCAGAAAGTTCACCGCACATACTCGACCGTAGAATTATCTACAATTGACCAGAAATGGGGTCGGTTATTTGATAGTGATTCTCGGCCGACGGAAAGGTTGGGTCAGTTCTTGAGAGGTCTTGCGAATCATATTGTTAGTAGACTTATTTGCTTTGGATGAGATATTTCGATGGGTCAAGGCTTTCACAGAAATTCCTTCCATCGGATCGAATCTGAGCTTTTACTTGAGAAGACTTACTGATAATATTCGTAGGTCGATGATTTTGCACCCAAAAAGAGCATTGTGATCACACCTTCAAAGATGGCAGCATATTATGGAGCATATCCAATTGACCACAAGGAAATTCATCCATATGTTTGTAAGGTTCTCTGGCCTATATCATTAACTGTATTCATACTCACAATTCACATCTAGCCATTTTCAAAACACTATCTAACAACCAAATTTCGAAGCTTTACCAGGATCTTGGATGTCAACATCATCTAGTCCAAGAAGATTTTCATTCCGGTCCAACAATACCGGCTTTGACTCCACTTGGTTTTGCACATTGGATGACGATTCAAATATCCGCTTATCCCAGCGAAGAGTCAGAAAGGTTGAGCAAAGTTGTCCTAGCTTTACCCATTGATGCTGATGGGCAGATGGTTGACGGGAAACCCGAACGTTTACCGAAACAAATCTCACGCCATTTATTACCTGATGTTGGGGATCGTGACTCGGAAAAACTGATGAGGACCGCAATTTCTCAATTCTCTGACGATCTTGGCATTTCTCACATCAGTAGAAGTAAACCAACAGCATCTAGCCCACCATTGCGTCAGTCATCACCCGCCGATCGATCACAACCCCGATCTGTTGATAGACCTGAGTCCAGAGCCTCATATTCAGGACCGAACAGCAAGCCTCTCGAACGAGAACGTATGCCTTATGCTGGCGCCCCCTCGGTCACATCTGAGTCATCAAGCATCGAGGAGGGATCAGGGATACAGATTGAACGTGAAAGAAAGCCATATTCCGCTCAGCCTGGTAATGGCAAAATGCACACCGAATCCACTAATATCAACCTTCCGAACAGACCCGGTCGGGCAAATTCCGCTAGTCGCGTCAAAGAACCGCAAGGACGTGAGCGCAGTCGGTCGAGGCACAATCGTACGCAAAGCAATGCTAGTCAGGATAACTACAAGCCACCGCCAATATCATCTTCCAAACGTAGCCGTAGCCCACAGTTCAAGAGCTACAGTCACTCTACTCCATCCAATATTGATATCGGATCAAACACTTACGCGCCATCACCTGCAAGTTTCCCATCGACTTTCGGACCCTCATCATATGGATCTAATAATTCCTTCCCTCCACCGCCTTCCTCTTCCGATCATCGCGATTCAAGAGATAGGAGACGAGATGATCGACCTCATCGCAGAGGTGTAGAAGATGAACGGTTCTCAACTACTACCCATGTCAATGATTTCTCAAGTCCCAGAGATGCCGAGAAATGGGATAGGTTGCACGAGGGACTAGACTCGAGAAGTAGCGATTATGACCGCGACCGTCCGACCAAATCGACGGGCTCCGCTTTTAGTGAACATACGACCAGGAGTTCGTATATGGAGCCGCAGGTTGCTGCTGATTATGAGGATTGGTATCGCGGGAGTGGGGTGGATAAAAGTATGAGGAACAGTATGTATTATTGAGAATGGTTTGTGGGATTTCAGAGGGTTTCGGGGGTTTCAATTCATATTAGCGAGCGGCATTTTCTCTTGATGATGACGGTGATGATAAACGAGAGATGAGGTTTATGTTTTGAATACAGTCGTTCTCGGTCCAGGGGACTTTTTTTCATCTTCTTCACATTAGGCAAGGGTTAGGGCAGGATAGGAAAGGAAATTGGTTAGGGATTTAAATGAGATACCTAGTCACGGAAGGAAATGGTAGGATAGGATATGGTACGATATGATATGATAAGATAGGATAGGAACGATCCTCGGCGACATGGATGTCGATACATGTGTTTTATAGCGTTGAGATTCCAGGATTATTGGCATGTTTGTACGTACGATACCACCATCAGAATTTTATGCAGTTTTTATCTTTTTTCCTTTCATGCCTTTGTTTTCGGATGTGCGCGCTTTCGGGTTGGGGTATGGTTTGGTTAGGGTTAATGTTGCCGTTGGCGTTATCGCTTCTTGGGACGGGGGAGAGGGGAAAAGGCGAGAGGGGAGAAGGCGAGGGTGAAAGATGGGGCTGGCATTCACACATCTCGTTAACGTCTAATGATCTAGGTAGGGTGTAGATAGATAGATGTATATATAGATAGATGGTCGCGAGGTGAAACTTTATGCAGTGGTGTGGAATAGAATTTTGAGAATCAAACAATGATGTTTGGGGAAGGAACGAATTTGGGGGGGCGGTAGGGGTTTTCTCTCTCTATCAAATAAATATTTCTTCTCCCCAAGATACATCCATCCCAAGATACATCCATCCCAAGACCCGCTCGTCTCGTAGGGAACTCAAAAGACGGGCCACCACTGCTGGGTGGCCGGAAGCCGGAGATCGAGAACCTTTTTTTCTTCTCTTTTGTCTTTTCTTTTGGGGGAGGGGGCAAGGGGGTGATATATATATCTAGAGAGAGAGAGAACGATGAAAGGGTAGCCACTTATAGCTAGCTAGCTAGCTAGCTATAAGTCAGTAAGTGAGTGGTAGGGCCAGGATGGAACGGGACGGAACGGAACGCGCCATGACGATGGGGTTATCAATGGCAATATCGGGTAGGGCCGTCCATCCTTTCCCTTTGCCGCACATTTACCAGAGAAGTATGGTGCAGGAGAGTGGGTGAAGCTCGTGAGTGATGTATGTACCCGGGTGCGCACGCGTACACGTAGTAGCCGAGTATCTCCTGAACCGTGGATTGATTTGTCTTTTTGGCCGTGCGTCCGTCTCCCATCTCCCACCTACCTGTCTTTTTCTTAAAACATCGGAGCGGAGCTGCAGGGAGGGAGGTTGCGGATGTGGATGTGGATGTGGATGTGGATGTGGATGTGGATGTGGATGTGGATATGGATATACGATCATCCCTCACTTGCATTGAGATTCAAGATTTCCAAAGTTCTCGAGTCATTGTTCTATTCATTCGTTGATTTCTTGCCAACATGTATTGTTTTACGTGGGAAAGAAATCTTGCTCTGCGTATAATGTATATCGCACGCATCTCTCATACTCGTGCACCCCATTCCAACAGATCTTCATCCATGTCAGCTCGTGTCATCTCATTCCATCTCGTATCGTCTCTCACGTCCTTCAGTTCCCGAGGTCATGATCGATATACGTAACAAGTAATTAAGTCAAGCCAGCCAGCTACCCGCATCCACACATCCCCGTCTCCAAGTGTCCAACCAAATTGAACGTCTGGGATATGACACAATGTTGTGTGCATGGATCCAAATATATACAAAAAGTCTCTGGACTCTTATCTTTCTTCTCTCACCTATGCCATCCCATCTACCCTTGCCTCAATATCTAGCGCCGCCGCAAGTTTTCACATCCAGACTCTACAACGCCGTCTCATGTTCTCACTTTAAACTTCACCCCCTTCACCCATAAAGACTCCTTCCATACCACTTCCCCCTCGTCCCTCGTTAATCATACTTTCCGCATCGCCCACCTGTTTACGTTCTGAAACCTCTCTCATTCCCGTTCCGGCTTTTCCTTTTCCCAATTTCAAGTTCATTTGTTTATGTCCAAGACCCAGCGTCAATCCTCGGGATATTCCGTCTCCCCTTCTTATCTGCGTCCCGCTACCGATATCTGGAGAAGACTGTGATTTCCAGGTATCCCTCATGACTGCTGATTGTTATTGGAGAGGCTCCGAACTCGAGGATAGCCGGTTTAGGTGGAGGTATACATCTGTCCCGTATCTATTTCGTAACAGCTTGTTAGTTAATTGCATACTTATTAGGGGAGTTGGTACAAGAAGCTGGTCAAACATACCCTTCCATACTAATTAGCTTCAAATCTCCACCAAAATATCTAGCATACAATCTCGAAATCGGAAGACCATAACCAAATCCCGCCATTGGTGCCTTGAAATCACTCTTATCGAAATCCGGATCTAGACTGGGCGTACTGTCCACGGTAGTATACATATAAGTCCATACCAAAGGTATAGCACTTCTAGGGATTCCGCCGCCTTCATCCGAGATTTTGATAGTGATGTCCTCTTTCCCTTCTGCAACAACAACTTTCGTGACGGGAAAATCTTGTTTATCCTGCCCATGTGTTTCGACCACGGCGCGAAGGGAGTTTTTGAGAGTTTCGAAAAGCATGTGTGAAAGATGGCCCGGTACATACATGAAATTGAGGTTGGGAGGGCACACGAGTTGAATTTTTGGCGCATCGAAAAGCCCATAGTGGTCTTCGCAAACAAATCTTGCATTTTCGATTGCTTCTTCTGCGAGGTCTCGAACATTTGTTTTTGTACATATAATACCTACATAATTAGGATCTTTATCGTGACTTTGATCTGTGAGTGCGATATGTTGACCGATAAGCATTCGTATACCAATACGGGACATGTAGAAGCGGTCGAGGAAGGATTGGATGTTATTGTCGATCTGCATGCGCTGTCGTTTCCGCTTGTATTCGAGGATTCCTTGCGCAACGGTGGTGACAACGCCGTCATGCCGCCTTTTTATATGATTAAGAGTTTGTGCGAATCGTTGATTGTAGTCGTGAAGTTCTGGAGGCCAATCCGTACTATCTTCTACTGTGGCAAAATATCTTCTTGATGCTGTCGACTTCGATTCTTTCCCATTTCCAATCGAACTGTACTGCCCCCTCGGTACGCTAGGATTTTGAGTCGTTTCTGCGAGAATCTTGGATGGTTTCCCATTTATTTTCACGGGTTTCATAAGTCTTTCTCTGACATCTGATGATAACTGCGGTCGAGGAAGTGTGGTGATTTCCTTTCACATGTCAATTGATGTGGACATATCCGCGTAGAGTGAAGAGTCATACCTCGAACGACTGTGCATACCACTCCTTCACCCTCTGAATTGAGGGCATCTCATTAAGTCCATCTGGTAAGTCTGATAGCTCTTGTACTCGATGCGCAAGTCGTATGGGAAGCTCTTCGGAGAGGAATTGTGAAGCCCGGAAAAGTGTACCTATTTGTTGGGGATCAATTGATTATTAGGAAGGGAACAATGGCAGAACATCTTGGACCTGTAGAGCATAGGTAATCTTCGACATACCTGTAGATGGCCTCTCTCCGAATTGAACCATTTGCCTCAAGCTCACTCCAGTGGCTGGGAAATGTGAGTAATGCTTGATGGTATCCATCAACAGCTCAGTTGTTTTCCAAGACATCTTGTTTGGTTCCTTTGGCCCTAGGGCCTCTAAAAGATAATAGCAGCCCCTTCAATTATCAATTATCCCGAAGCAACATGAGGCAATGCAAAGATTGTTGGTGATATGTTGATCTTTGAACGTTGGTTGAAATTTCTCTCCCCGCGTTTCGTGATATCTTTGATATCTTTGGTGTTCACGGGTCTAGAAGTAGCTTTGAGGTACTTGTAAGTCGGTAGAACTGAGTAACCTTTCCAAAGTTACCACCACCATGCCTTTCTTTACCCAATACGTATGACGCAGGGTTAACTAACGCCAATTGCTACCGAGGTAAAGCCTTTGAAGGGAGTTGATTGGTGGATGGACAGACAATTAGATCTCATCGACTTGTCTGATTTGTCTGCAAACAAAACAATGCAAGCAAATTAACAAAAGTGATTATCATAGGAATGTTGATTGTATGTATCTTACCAGTACAGACAGAGTACAGAGCACATAAATATAACCTAATCTTACATACTAGTATTCGTCTGATCCAACGGGACCATGCGATATCAGATCGACACTCATGTTTTCTTGGTCTTTTCCATCTAAAGTGAAAAATACAAAACATAAATCTGCAGCAGACTTAGAATGGAAAGATTACAAGTGCTGTGCCAAAAATCCTCCCCCCCCCCTTTTTCCGGACGATTGAGATAACCCTTTACCGATGCACTACTTATCATGCTGCGCCATCTATCTACCCGCTTGCTTTGCTTTGTCTACCTGGTATATCTGTTTCCCTTATTAGTGCTGACTTTTTCTTACTCCAGCTGGTTCTACATGGTCTACATACAGTCCGTTCGACAACCTCTCCAACCACGATGTAGTTCTATGTGAAGGTTATATACCAACTCACTAACCGAGTAGATATTTCTCGCTACCTACCTCCGACCTACCTAGACAACTGGGCATGTACTGTACTCTGGTACAGAGGGATGGGATGATGGTAAGCAGTAAATTTTGACAACTACTAGTTTCAACACTTTTGTATGCTCGTGATCTTAAGTTTGCTTAAGTTTTCTTAGTTCTTCTTGGTACTGTAATCTTACTTTTGAGGATTGACACTGACAGCTAATTCGGTTTGATTCTTTTGCACTGAAGCTGCATTTCACAGCATGAATCTTGGCGTGTTCCATGCAATAAAAAAGCATTGAAGATTTACCTCGTTACATCGGGTGTTGACCCTATGGACAAATACGGAAAGCTCAGTCTTGCGAATACTTGTAACAGTCACGTCCTGTGCTTGCAATTGGCGGAGAAATGAAGAGCATGATGACATTTGACAAGAAGAGGGCCTCGCATGTAAACTGGCATCCTTTTGGATCGAGCTGAGTCTTGGAATATGTAGGCAATACCGTTCGTTGCCTACTTTGTATTTCTAGTATTCCCGACTCGCTACTTGGCCTGGAGACTTTCCGATTTCCCCATGTAATTTAGCTCTAATTTGGAGACGGACGAATGGAAGCTAAAATTAAAAAGGACTACCTATGAACTATGAACTATGAACTATGAACTACGAAGCAGAAGCAGAAGCAGAAGCAGAGGCACGTAATGAATCTCGATCCGAATGATCCAATCCTCTTCTCATATTAACGTTTCCTACAAAAGATGTCCAGTAAGTACTCTGTGAGTACTCTTTGAGGCAATCTGATTCAAGAATTACTTCAAGTCTCCTTTCTATGAAGAGATTGCCTCATCAGCATCTGGATATCTTTACGAGTTGACCTCAATAGTCTTTTCATAATGAAAAGACTATCCTCTTCTACGAGAACTAGGAGATGAGAGAGAGAGAAAGATAGTGAAGGTCGAAAATATTTGTTCATACAAGTTGAACATCCAAAGTTTTGGTTGCTTCAAGTCCATGTAAACCATTTAGCTCGTTCAGACTATACATTTGAAATCATGAAGTTTGAAATATATTTGTCGACCTTTCTTTCGAGTGACACGAAAACAACCAACGGGGAAAGAACGATTTGATAAGTCAATCAAGGAAGGTGCAGCTACCCGTAAGGTGACCTGAGACCTTGATGGCCTTGATATTTCTCTTCTTTCTCAAGTAAAAAATAAATGATCCTGAAGAACGAAATCATCTCAGTCCCATACATCATTGTCAGGTACCGTTCGAGATATCTTCCCTCAAGTCAAACGAAAATGATTTCTTCAAGCCATTACCGTTTGGGAGGCATTCTCCTAGTTGCGTTTATTTTTGTCTATACAGTTTGGTCTCCATTCAAGGGATTTGTATCTGACAATGTTGTGGTTTCGTCAAAATCCAAGGCGAATGAACCGGGAGAAAGGTAAAGTTCCTGACTTATCGATGGCATAGCACTTCTAATCTGGAGAAGTACCATCAAACAGTACTTAGGAAGCAAAGACTGTGGAATCGCACAGTCAGACATATATCATGTACCGTACCCAACCAAACCCAACGTTTCGCCCTTCTGTAGGAACAGGGCAACACTCCTCGAAGCGTTGAGTAGTGGAGGTAGACATGGATTCGACGAACCGTATGTTGGGAAGGGTGAGGATGTACTCTTGCTGTTTGATGATCATGGCGCTCATTTACATAGGCTGCACATACCGATGGTTTTCGACCTCCGAAATATGCATGATCCTCGAAAGATTTAGTGCTGTCGTATTTCTGGGCGACGAAACTGCTCAAACTATATATGCTGCTCTCAATGTCTTTTTGCGAGAGGATATATCACACGGCGGCCTTCAAGAATGGTTGATGACAGACGACGAACGGATTGCGTGCAAATGCAATGCTCAATTCCTGGACAATAACTGTCTCGGATTTTCGGTAAAGAATTTCGAGGAAGTCGTCAAAAATGAAGCGAATGACCCGAAAGGAAGCCCGTACACCTGCCAGAGTAAGAGTTTCTCAATTCACTTCCAAGGGAGTACGCTGACATAGAATTTAGGAACTCCCCATGCCTATATACCATTTATGACCACACCTGCGTCAACTGCTGCCATAGCTACATTTCAGTCATTAGCATATCAAAAGCCAGATCCGTGGCGACCTACTCCAGTAATTTTCTCTCTTGGTCATAGATTTTCCCACGATATGAAGTTCTCCATCGACTCAATAAACGAATGGATTGGTATAACCAATGGCGCTGAACGTAACATTCCAATACTTCTTCTTGGCCCAACTGCTTATGGCGTTTCAAAGCAACCAGGAACCGAGGGGAACATGGATATATGGAAATATCAGGATGAGCTAAATCGAATCGCCCCCGACAAACACATGGATATTCTTCGACTTTGGAATTTGACTATACAGGCGAGTAGTACGGATGGAGAGAGATATGGAGAGAGTGTTGCGTTGGTTGAAGCAATGATGATTATCAACTGGTTGTCGAAGTTGGAGACTTCTTGAACACAGTAAAGAGTTGCAAGTCTCATCGGCAAATGTGAATGTTTAAAAATCAAAGAGGGGAAGAGGAGATTTCAACGTTTCATCTTGTTGCTATCAATCAAGAAAGCAGACTCTATAATAAATAACTATCTATACCAGCTTTGATTCCACAGGATACAGTTGTCTAGGTCAATTGTGACGAATTTTGAAGAGGAGAACAAGGTAAATCAATCCCCTATTCCTAGCGTAACTGGATCAGTTGTTGAACTGAAAGATGATACTTCATTCGCGGCTCTGTTACTTGATTGCATATGAAGATAGAATATCATCCAACACGTTGATGACTAGCTAGTGATATGTCAAAGAACAAGTTAGTCAAGATCTATCCATTTTATCAGTTCCTCCCACAACCTCCGTCTGCTCATCTTTTGCCCCATCCCTCTCCCTCTCCCTCAAAATCTCTATAGCTTTCTCCGCCGCCGTGGCTTGAATTTCCTCCTTCCTGACCCCCCCTGCAACATCAACGATCTCTTCCCCTCCCACGAAGACCTGGCACATATATTCCAGTCTGCCTTCCGGCACATCCTCATCTGCATCACCACCAATCTTCTGATTTCGCAAAACGTACTTCACCTTGGCGTTCCCGGCCGCGATGCCCAGCTCCTCCTTTGGATGCATGGTCCTCACGCCGTCTCTCAAAATCCTCCTCATGTATTTGAGTAGCCCCATCCTCTCCACGACCCTCGTACACACGTCGATGGACCCACTATCGATCCATACTGCCCCCAGCAAACTTTCAATCATGTCGGAAAAGAATTTCCGGGCATCTAGTCTCGATAGCAATGCCCAAGGAAACTTATCCCCGCGATCGATCACCGCGAGGATCTGTTCACGGAGTTCGAGGTGTCGCGATAGAGCTTGTTTTTGGTAGATTGAAACCGCGATACTTGAGTGGCGGAGGAAGTTGACCAAGGGAACTCGGCGACTTGTGTGAATCGCGTGAATTTCACGATCTTGGCCTTGAATCAGGTTGGAAACATCTTGTTCGATACTCATCTCCATGCAGAGGAAGGCGAGGAAGTCCGCGTTGACGAGAGCGGAACGCAGGAGGTGCATTTGGAAATGAGTAAGTTCAAGTTCGTGGGACCACATGGCTGTGACAACAATATTGTCCAAGATAGCATCGCCGAGGAATTCGAGACGTTCGAGAGATTGGGTGCCGATACTGTAAGAGGGGTGCGTCATGGCTTCGATGAGGAGTGACTTTTTGGTGAAGGTGTATGCGATAATTTTCTCGACAGGATGGAGTGTTATGGGCAAGCTGAGGTTTTCTGGAGCTCGTTGATAAAGTGAGTTTCGTTGAGTTTCTAGAGGTAGCCACTGGAGTTCAGGGAGGAATATTTGCAGGGACTTGAGAGCTTTGGGAATACCACCATCCACCATGCAGGCGCCAATAAGTGCTTCCACTACGTCGGCTAGGGTTTTCGATGACATTTCTCTTGTCTTTTGCTCCGTTGTTTCCGGGTAGTTTTCGACATAATTTGGACGCCATTTGCGGCCTGTAAACCTTCGAGTGATAATGTACTCATCTAGTCCAAGTTCTACAGCAGCCCTTGATAATCGTGAGTTGGATACAATCCGATCCTTCATAGCCGACAGATATCCTTCAGGCCAAAGGGGATGCTCTGCCATCAATTGCACCGATGTGCATAACTTTAGTATTGAGTCGCCTAAAAACTCGAGAGACTGGTAGTTCAAGACCCCTGAGTATGTAGAAGCTGTGATGGCAGTTTGGATAACACTCGGGTCACTGATCTCTAGAGCCTTAAGAATGGTTCTAGATAACCGGTCTACGACAAGTTGAATCTCGATATGATGTGTGATGGACGGTATCATCATACCAAACTGTGAAAATTGAAAAGGCATTGCATCCTGAACACAAGCAGAAGCTGGCAGGACATATGAGTATTTTTTCGAAGATCTTGTAGAACTTTGATCTTCCACTTTGTGCAAAAAGTCTGTACGTCGACTGACTAAAGTTAAAGCAAGGTGCGGTACACCTACTGGCGTGTGTAGATAGTCTACATCAGGGTGCTGAACTTCATTGATGGGTGGCTTGCTGAGCAGCCATTTTTCAAAAATATACGGCTGAACCAAGTCTGCCGACTTCCTGATGAATCCCGTATTCTGGAATGTCCCATCAAGTTGAACTGGGAAACAATCTAGATTTAGTGATGGTGAAGCTCGATGCAAAACAAATTGTACTATCATTCGACGTGACAAGATTGGGAACCTGCGACTAAAAACACCCGATAAAAGTAGATAGGTATCATTCAGTGCCTGTGACATCAGAGCTTTGCTCGTTCCGGTTTTGGTATCGTTTGTAAACTCAACAGAGAACTCAGTTTTGGAATCCCAATAAAGCTTCAATGGAGGTATTGCAGGCGGCTCTATTGGAAGGCACAGGTCTATATCCAAATCACCTAAGCTCATAACGGATGTACGAACAATGTTTGGATCGTTTTCTGCCTCTCTCCATGCTATGGCAATCTCACGCCATGGATCTAATCTTTCTTTCACCTGGAGCAAAGATGCCCGTGTATCCACAGGTTTTGAGGTTAACTCATCGATGACTTCATCGTGTACCATTAGGGGCAGCAGGTTGTCATTCACTAGGCCTCCTTTGTACAATGCAACATATGCTTCAAATGCTGCATCTTTTGCCGCTCCTTTCTCACTCAACCAAGATCCGCGACTTTTATGAACTCGCAGAGTTTCAGGCACAGACAAAGGGAGAATGACTCTGGCTTCAACATATTTGGATCCCAAGTCAGAGGAATAAACGAAGTCTGGCCTAGAATCAACAAACTCTTTTACCGTTAGGACTGCACAAAAATGATGCAAATGTGCTACAGCATTGTCCAAGTCCAACCGAGCACCCGTGCTTTCAATCAGTAAGGTACGGTCATCTCCCGAATTTTCATCAGCTACCTCAATTTCGCAGATATGCTGTACATCTCGCATGTCGTCTTCATATATTTGTCGCATATTCCTTTCAAGTTCATGCCAATCTATTACTTTATCACCTAAAGCATCAAGGAGAATCAGCTTTGAATCTTGCTGTCTTGCACGGCCCCGTCTCTGTATAAATGATTTCAGATTTGCTGGTTTGCTAAAAAATGAAGGGGTCAGTGATTGTCTACCATGGGAGATATTTCTAAGTATAACGTGGTATCAAGGCCTCATGAGGGAATGAAGACGAAGCGTGCGATGAAAGATTTACATAGACTTGGGGATGCGAAATGCGAAATGAGAGAACCTATTAAGCCTACCTAAAGCATATTACTAAATTGCAAGCCCGCACATCAATCCCTTCTTCCAGAACACTCGTTGCTATAAGAATATCGATTTTTCCCCGCTTGAAGTCCGACAAAGCATCCTTTTGTTCGCTCAAATCGACGATATCACTTATTTTCCGAGTGCGATTACTATGTGAGGATGTACCAACCATAGATCCAATTTTAAACCGCTCTTTTATAAGTGGATGGCGTGATAAAAGATGAGCTAGTACCAAGACTGTGGCTCTTTCTTTGACAAAAATGATGGCGGAAAAAGGGCGATCTTGCTGCTCAAGTATTTCTATTAGCTTTGCAGCTTTGTTTGAGACTCTGTCTGGGATAGTAAGTGGCGGAGATAGTTCGACTTTCTTGAGGGCCTTGGCAATGTAGACCTCTTGGGCATCCGCTGTATCTTGAACCACAAAAGCATCTGTTGTCATCAATGCTTTCAAGTATTTCGTCACCATTGCTGAGATATAGTAGTCTGCCGCCCAAGAACCTAGCTCAGGAAACAGAATTCCATGACTAGTATTATATATTGACCTCAGTTGGACTTGACTATATGTCTTGTGGTTCCTAAGTATTTTTGCTAGCTCTCTCTGACTTTTTTCGTCATCACTACTTTTGAGGTTTAGGACGCAGGGGTCTTCAAAGATGTTAAGCCCTTGTATAACCACTCCCAAGCTAGTAATGGTTTTGGTCGCGATACATTCCACCTCTGGAATATAGTAAATGATAGATAAAATAGGTAACTTGACTTGAAGTCGAAGATCAGCTTGGTGGACTTTTGGAGTGCGGCAAATGGCATCCAAGGTCTCTTCAATCTTACTTAAAGATTTCTTGTCGGATCTCATAACAGGGCTGGCCGAAAGACCAAGAATATGAGGAAGCGGAGTTTTTGATCTGTTCGGATGGTAGAAAGATGTCATGATCTTGGCCCCTGGAGCTTTATTTAGACAATTATGGGCTATATCTATTTAGTAAAGCTTGAGAGGAGATATCGTTTGTCTCGATTCATGACTGCTCGATACTCACCTTCATCAAAAATTATTAACGAGAGACGCTCCATACGAACAAATCCATGTGTCAGAGCATCCAGAAGAACTTGATAGGAGGATACTACTATCTTAACATCCTCCAGAATCGCGTCCCACTGCCTCTGCTCTGTCCATCTATCCACACCATCGGCACCAACAAGCAATTTGGTCAAAATAGAGGGGAAATGCAGTTGGAAATACTCATTTTGTTGAATGCAGAGCGCAACAGTAGGTGCAAGAAACCATATTAACTATCCCAGTTAGTAATGGTAGAAGGAGGCTGCGACTGTCTCTTTACCTTGTCTGGCTCCATCCGCTCGAGTTCTGCCAATATTCGAAGAACGGCCCTGAATTAGTCAATAGGTCAGATTCAATCCAATCACTGGAAGCTACTGTGACGGTAAACCATATCATGGAGGTTCTTTCCATTGGCACTTGAAGTTCTTGGGAACGGTTTAAACAACTGATCAGCAGTGATAGAACATACCGTACAATCGAGTTTGTGTTTGAAGATTCGATACGTAACGTGATAAGAGAAAACATAGCAGCATAGAGATGGAGTTCGAAAAGTTCTAGCAGCTGGAACTCGATCCCTTTCCAGATTGTCCCAACTCTAACCTAAAGGAAAGTACCTACACATGTGTTTTGCCACTTCCTGTATCCATCTAAGCTTGTTAGTCTTGGTAGTACTAGTGATCTTAATGCACCGAAGAAACTCACTGCAACAATAATATTTCCCTTTAAACTTTCCTCCAACATTTCTAGTTGGTATGTTCTCGGAGTGACCGTCACATTCTCAGTCTTTTTCCTCTTCACGACCACCATCTTCATTTTCTGCAGTCAAAGTCAAAGTCGGCGTGCTACTACATAAGTCTTCTATGCTCTCATTGCGCTGCTTGTCAGACATTAAATTGTTCAAATCCCCCTCAATCTCATGTTGGACATCGACAAGATTACCAGAAAGATCCGAATCACTTTCATGGTCTGCAATACCCTCCATCATCTTATAATGATCCGGAGAGGAAAGAACAATTAAGTGAACTATTGAAGCTGACAAGAAACAATCAATTTGGAAGAACCGAAACAAAATGGATTTAGGAGATGAAGAAGTGTTGTTGGGATAACTGGTGGGATAAATGTGTTTGTCTTCGCGATCGGAATTTCTTGTCTCCGGATGAGCTCAACCTTACATTTATTCAATTTGGAGATTTACAACTTGATTAGTCCTTTTTACATTTATACGACCTAAAGAATTCAATAAATGAATGATCAATTCGAGGATGAAGGGGTGAAGGAGGAAGAAGGAAGGAAGGAAGGAGATAGAAGACAGGAGACAGAACATAGCGATATATCAGAAGAAAAAGTACTTTTATATAATATATCATAAACCAAGTAAATTATAAAAAGAATAAAGAGTCTTTGTCTGACGAATCACATACAAAGCTATTCCAGAGCTTCCATCATCCAGAAAACAAACGGATTTTGTTACTCTTAGTGAGATATGTGAACTGAGATAGAAGATGGTTTATGAGGGAATGATTGAAATCTGCTTAAGTAGTAAGTAGTAGATAGGTAGGTAGGTAGGTACAGAGAGCCTTTCTCTAAAGACTTTTGATAATTAGAGAATTTGATTGGCTAATCTCATAAGAAGCTTCAATTGAATCCAAAGTCCAAAGTCATAAAATGATAATGATCAGCATTTATTGAGGTTTGATAAACCTATGGAAGATTTCCTTCAATGTCCTCTCTATCTCGAGACCATTCTCAGCTATTGTGATTATATGTATTCCTCGCCCGTGATCATCATACCCTGCTACTTTTTGTTCTCCTGATAACACATGTAATAATCGTAATGTTCTTCTCCTTAACAACCTCCACACCTCTCCCGGCCCAAGAATTTATCGACATCTTTGATGCCCTTCGTGCATTCTTCTCCTAGTTCGATGACCGCTTTTATCAAGTCATGATTGATATTTTCGTTCACTACACTATCTTTCTTGTAATCCTCATGATTTGCAACAAAATTCCTAATCCATTTCGCTGCGGTCCATAATTTTCCGTTTGCCCTCTTTCTAATCAAATCCAAGTAAGAAGCCAACTCACATCTGGTCTGGACATCAATATTGACGCTGTCGAGATATGATTCTACCAATGGTATTAAGCCTGGGAAATTGTTCTCCGAATCACTCTTACTGCCATTCATGATTTCATCAATGGACATAAGAGCATACTCGTCTTCTACAGGACCAGATGGTGTAGGCGGCCTTGAAATACTAAGCGGAGTATTGGTACCGGATGCTCTACCAGATGCTCCGCCGTTAGAGGAGTATGGTCGTGGTGCCCGAGTTGGGAATGGATTCTTTCGGAAATAGAATTTCTCATCTAGGACTGCATCTCGTGCATGTGCCGTTTCCATATTTTCACTTACTTTGGTTATAGGTATATAAAAATTAAGGTCGAAGGAGAGAATGGCTCGTGTAATGAGTACAATGAATACTGAAAAGGCAGCATTCTCGAAATCAGTGATTTGTATCTCCATTGGTCTGAATTCTACTCTCCAGCCGATATCGTTTCCTGTTGGCGGTGGTTTGAAACGCATGTGTTGCCAATTAGTGGACTGGAGATTTTTCGAAGTGGTCCGTCTTCGAGAGGTCGAGTTCTTTCAAATCCTCGGCAAAGACGACAATTGGATCTCTAATGAAGAGATGTGCAAAGTGAGTAGCAAGCCGATCATCCATACCTCCATTCATAAGCTGCTGTTTGACTTCAGGATCAATCACGAGGTTTGGATCCAAGTACTCTTTGCGTAATCGTGGATCTTCTGAAATGTATGTAGAATTGGAGGCATAACGTGACTTGGGTATGTGCCATCGATCATGTTTCAGGGGCTGCCATAATTAGAATTTTTAACGTGTCAAGTGCAGATTCACTAACCTTCTCCCCCAACTCTTCAGGGGTTCTGTCGTCTACAGATCGACTAATTTGGTTCCATCTCACATCTGTGTCGGCTAAGAAGCCTTTGTAGATTGGAGTCGCGGCTGTCAAAGCGAGGAGTATCGGGGCTAGAGGACTTAATTGATCATACATACGCCGCCCTTCAGTAATGTTTTTGGCTTGAAATGTAATCTGCAAGCAACAGCTGCCCATGCCAAAAGCCATCGCGTCCATATGAATAAAGTTGTCAGGGGAAGCTCCATTTCGAACATCATCGTCCTCTGGCCAATTATGCAAATCGTAATTGACAGTCGGGTCCTTCCATGGCCAGGTCGTCTTCTCATCCCTAAAAACTGGTACATTTACCTGAACCTTCCGACCTCTTCTTGCACGAATATTGGCTGCAAGGGTAGGAAATCGAATATGTGGATTGGCGATCTCATCGGGCACAAATTGTGACCTTAGCTTTTCTCCAGAAGGCGGGAAGAAAGGTGACGTAAATACTCCGGGTGATCCCAAGCGAGGATATGTCGTCAATGTGATCGGATACTCTTCAGCATTCATATGCTCTTTGGCAAGTTTACGCCTTCGCATTATCAGCTCCTGGAACTCTATCTTCATTTTGTATAACACACCTCCACTTCATATTCGGTTCGACATCCAATAAGTCCTTGAATCCAATCCCCCAAGGTTTTCCAGGTGTAGCTTCTAGCATAAATCGTCCAAATTCGGGATGGAAAAACCGGTAATACGCTACCCCTTCATATCGTTAGTCGTTTGTCTGAATTTTGTTTGGTACACTCACTTGGTATTAGTAACATCTTGCAATGCAGGTACGCATCCCCCATTCGTACACAACTCCTCGTCTTGCGCCAATGCGGTCAGAATATCTGCCTGTCTCAAAGACAAGGTGACTTTCTCGTCGTCATCTTTGTAATTCACGACCAAATATTCGACCTGGATATGCCTTAGCGATCGTCTCTCCCTCTGATGAGTATGTCCTAACCTCGTCACCCCCATAGTAGGGCGTCTCGCTCTTTTCCTTTCGCACGATTCCATATTGCTAGTAGTTGCTATGTCGAATAATATGAGCGCGGTCTCGAGCCATACATCGAGTCGGTTCCATACCTCTATGCCCCATTCCCTGACTATTTGCGCATTTTGTTTGGCTTCTGGCCACTCCAGTGGTGTCCCTAATGCACTTAAAATATACAAGTCAGCATGAGAATGAATGTTGAGATTTATATCGCAAACACTTACAGAAGACCCATATCTCGAGAGACCTTGAGCAAACACAGGGAGTCTTCTCAAAAACGCGAAAAGTTCTCAAGTAAACTGCCAAGGGCTCTTGATATTAATTCGAACTATACGGAGTATCCAGGACTCGATGCCCCCACTTTGCACGGCGTTATCACAGCTTCATGATCCCCTCATTCCTTATCGGGTGCGCAGTGTCGGACTCAGATGATTCCTTGGAAGGCGGTATCCAGCAACCTTTTTCTCCTCATCGATACTTCAGCCAATCTCCCAAGGGAAAGAGAAAAGGAAAAGAAAACGAAAACGAAAAAGAAGGAAAAAAAAAACGTCGACAGCGATAACAAGACCAATTTAGCGTACGATGAATTTGTAAGGCAATTTATATTTATATTACTAATTGTGACAATACAGTGGGGTGTGCTTAGTGCTCTCGACCATGCATGCAACTCTGGCGTGTCCTGTTGGTGCACGAGCTTTGGGGCTGATGGATTGATGGATGGATGGATGGATGGATTGATTGATTGATTGACGGATAGATAGAACTAGATGTCAACCTCATGATCCAATCAATGCTCTCAAATATCAGATGTTGAATCTTGGCCAACGAGCTCGAGGTTGACAATAGTTCTACAAAATTGTAGACCTGAGCTTCTACAAATATATTCTCCTTCCATTTGTGATTGATTTCATATTACCTAGGTAAGATTCGTAAACCCGGATCAGTAAGTTACTCAGTTGTTGGCCGAATTCACAATCTTACTTGAGTCAGCAGCTAATTTTACCACATGTACATGTATCAGCAATACTGATATTTCTTCAGCAATATGGCCGTGGAAGGGTGATTCCAAGGTCTTAAAACTCAAGTCTGAGAACCTCAAAGTACGAGTTCTTCGAGTGATCGATCTAGTCTGTAGCTACCAAGGAACAGGATTAGCTCTCCCTTTGCTCCAGCGTTCTTGTAATGGCAATAGGATAGAGAGATTGCTAGATTCTTTCCCTGTACGAGGAAAAATCCAAATCTTGCTAAATTGCTTCTACTGAAGCAAAGACGTCAGATATCTGCAACTGCACTTCATAATATGAGTTCAGCCATGCAAGTTGGCGTGTTGGATATCATAAACATTGAATTCTCGGTGCAAGTGCGCAGGGGTGTGAAGAATAGTTGTGTTCATCAAACTTCATTAGGCTTTAGAGCGTGCAAAAGAACTACACGGTGGCTAGTAAACAAGTGTCAACCTTGGATTTCCTTCACCCACTTCTCATCAGCTTCAGAATTCAATCAATCTCACGCCATTAGTTTATATGCCATGATGAGACTTGTTCGCTGAACTGATGCGCGTGAAGGAAATACAGATAGATTGAAGCGATGCGAATTTTCTTATAAAAAAAGTGATGGATTTTCTCTTCGCTAGGACGGTTTACATCCGAGACAAAAGGCTCGAAATACTAAGCTTCACCATATTATTGTCTTATCTTGTGAGCTGGTCTTCATTTTAAAGTTGGAATTTCTTCTGGTTTGATTTATCTAACTATGAGCACTCTCTGGTCAACCAGTTGCGCTCGTACGATTGGCCCGTATCCTGCGATTGTGTCGTTTTATATCCATTGAAGGATGTTCGCATTGTTATGAACCATTTTAGTGAATGTTTGCGAGCTCCTTTTTAGCAATTGTTTTCAGATATAGACCTGTCCTAGCTAAACCCGACATATCTTTGTGGAATCTCCTGCATTAAGCGTAGCCTTGAGCAATTGAACTATGAAAATGCGGCGATCAAGACGTGACTTCTTTCGATAGCGGTCTGCATCTTTTGGGTGGGGCTAATGCTTCTCTCGCAGAATTCAGGGCAAAATCGCGTATCCTCCATCTATAGACATAGTGACAAATACTGTCGACGATTTCGAGCTAATGATGTAGCCGATAGTAATGCACTCGGCTATAAATCCGCAACCCTGAACTCGTCACCGTTTGGCTTTTTGAGGAATTCAGATCAGAAGAGTAGCTACAGGTGGCTCGGACAACCACAACCTATCTGGTTGATGGCATCTAGGATACACAAAAGCCATCAACCCGGTGGCATTTCGTGTAGCGCTCATTCAACCCATAAGAGCCAACCAGAATATGCAATTGATGCCTTCAAGGCTGCTTATCTACTGCCTAATGAGGGATGCTGACTGAAAAAGGAGAATTCTCTGTGTATCCTATGAGTTCTAGCTTTGTCTCTTCTCTGTCAAAACATACTATTTACTGCTACGCCGACATGGCTCAATTACTTGGATGCAGCGCCTGTTATTTCACAACCTATTGCTAAGAAATGAGAGAGAGGGAAAGGAGTGGGCGTTTACCAATTCAGTATCAATAGCTTCAAAGAATGCTAGAGTGATCCGAGCGTACGGCGCATCCCGATGAACGATGAGAACTATGGTTGTTAAATTCATGCCGTATTCAAATTCTATGAAGATCTCCTTTCTAGCTGTTACTTCGTCCAGATTCAATCCCAAAACAAATATAAGACACAATCAAGATGTATACAGTATGATGACAAATCTGGTTCACGCTGGTTTAATAATGAGTACAACTATCATTCCGGTCCAGGTCTTAGATCTGAGACAAATGATCTAAGACAGAAATAGCTAAACATGTTTAGGCGAAGGAACCTTTAAAAGTATCACCAGTACTACATGTAGATCTAGTTCTAGATTGAACCAGATTTGAGTACACAGAGGAGCCGAAGACAACCGAACCAAAAAAATCAGCCTCGACATATGCACCTAATACCGCTCAACAGATATCACACTAAGGCTTGGGACGATCAAGTCATACTTTTTTTTAGATACATCGTATGTTATCGTGAATCATGGAAATGTCAGAGTTGAAGAGGGATGACCGAGTGGGTTTGGTACTCATTGGACTGCTCTTGTACAACGACGATCCTGCCCTATTAATGGTAGCCGGGAAAAATACATCATCACCGTTCTTTGTGTTAACTTCAATGCAGGTGCTCCATATACGCACCTCAGATCTTTCCCAATGATTTGGCGCAAAAACCTGCTTCTCCGAAAGGTTTATTTCATCTACCAACACAAATCATGAGGATATGCATCATACTCCATATTCTCAAATCGCCATCCCAGCAACCTACCGTATCTCTGTATCACATCGACCAAGTAACACGAACTCAGATCCCCGATCTCACAGTCTTCCGAAGTCTCCGCAAATTTCACCGACCACGTGTTCCCACCTGATGCAGATTGCCGGCTTCGCACCTAACCGTCTCGACACATACAACAAACCTCGTGTTCATCTACATCTGCACTTAGGACGCCTACAGAATCACGTTTAATTTCCTGAGGTTACAGAGCATATGCACAAGTGCAGATTGAATATGCTAGTGTGTGTAATTTCTGATGTGCTTTGCATAACTTTGCTGCGCTTGGCTTAGATATGCCCAGCTGCTGTATATGTCGTGCACCTTCACATCCGATGTCCTAAACTCTTTTCGTTTGGTGTTTATCGCTTTGAGATTGATGAGGGTGCGAACGACATTACATTACGTATTTGATTGGTGGTGGCTCAAGTATCCACTGCCTGAAGAAATATTCTTTGCTGTACATTCTTTTCTTGTTATTGTTATTATTCTTCTTCTTCTTCTTCTTTTTCTTCTTCTTCTTCTATCTATTATTTCACTAGTTCTGAAGATGTCAGACTAATAAACCATGAACACCACCCTTACCCCCTCTTCATTACATAGCATGCATTCCTTTGTCACAAGCCAATCCAGCCCTCCACAGCATATTGTTCCATTTGCATCCACCATACACTGCCCCTCATCTATCTTCCCTGGCCCTACTAGATTTTCTCACGACATGAAAATCACAACACATCCCTCGTACAGAATCTTCCTCTCCGATCCGATCGATCCCAATACATACATCAAAAATTCAACCCCTTCTCGTCTTTCTGTTTCTGCAGCCCACAATATGGAAGCCCGCATATTTACCACTAAACTCGCCGGCATTCTCGAAACCCAACGTCACACGTACATATAAAATGTATGTACATCTATCTGTACTATACTTATATAAATACTAAGAATTTACGATCATGACGAAATTCCCCCCACTATGCACCGTAGTATTTCCACCCTATGATGCGTATAAAAGTCTTCTCGTCTCTAATATGAGAAATGTCACTCAAGTCGCACAAGTTCATGATCCCCAGAATTAATACCTGTCTTGATCAGTATCTGTTATGCTCTTGAATGGCGAAGCAGGCTTATAGGTTCAAGTGAACTTGGAACATTGAACTAGAAATCTAATCCCTACTGATACGTATTCGTCTATACACGCACCGCATCTGACAATCAAGGATATGCACCATGATGAGATCCAGTATACACACACGATGTGTGTTTGATCGTCGCGATCAATCGCACCGATGAATCGTGCCAACAATCATGAGATTTCAGATCACTCCTTGCACACGCGTAGCATCTTCCCTCCCTCCCAGCCAAGCACTTGTGACGCCCAAGTCCCTACGTACCACGCTACCCTGTAATCAAAGTCTTCGAATCCCCCAGCCATACACCCTGACCGCACAATCATCCCGCAGCACATACATGACCATGCCAAACTCAACATACCATCTCACCCTCACTTGCTCCCAGGAAGAGCGCAAGAACCACTAACTCACTCACTCCCTCACTCATTGCATGCAGGTAACTCCAACACGCGGTACCGACCACTTGGCAGTAACTTTCTCCGTAGTCCTAACAATTCGGTACCACCACCGGTCATACCCATACCCATACCCATACCCATACTCACCCCCACCCTCCCCCACCCCCAAACCTCGATCTCTTCCCCCCCCTTCTGACACGTGATTACCCCAAGACCACCCACGACAAGCATCTCGATTTCGTTGCATCTCAGCAGACCAACTGAGCACACGTATGGCATTCGGCAAAACGGAGCGCGAGATCAATGGGGGGGGGGGGGGAGAGAGGAGGCGCCACTTTGGTCCTGTCCCCCGAATTGTTTTCATCGCTGCATTCACGAGACGAGACGCGCATCTCCCAGCGCCTCAAAAGGATCGATCTGTGCCTCTGTATCACATACGATGAAGATCGAAGACAGCGAGTATAATCACCACCCAAGAAAAATAAGTTCCGACCTGAGCATACACCAAAGTTCAAATGGGATCAAATAACCCAGAGCACAGCACAACACAACACAGCACAGCACACGGCATACACAAAAATGGACGAAGCAGCGGACAATTTGTAGACATTATCTTTATTCCTCTCATCGCCGTCTTGTCTTGCCCTGTCCAATGCCGTCTCCTGATTTATCCCAGTCTATCCCCTTGTAACTCGAAAATAAGATATTTGTACGCCACGAAGATCACCTACGATCCGTAGTCCATTCATCTGACAAGTAAATAAGAGTTTAGGATCAGTGTTAGATCAGATCAGATTCAGATGCAAGATCATCCGTCCCTTCCGTTCCCATTTATACAACCACTTCTACGTTGTGCCTCCGAATAACGTCCGCTGAATGCATGCCTGCTTTTGTATCATCCCTTGCTGCCGAATCTCATAATCCAAGTGTCTAATCCGGAACCATCCTATACCACAACATGTAACCTTCCTTGTGTTTGTCCCCATCACCCTCATAAGCTCAGCTCAACCCTAATGACTGTACTAGATGAACCGCATATGGTGGAAAAACTCCAGCCCCTCGCTCACGGAAGCACAATGAATCTCCTTGAATACATCCAGTGATAAACTATACGCGTCTTCCAGCAACCCATGTGCCTGAAATCATATATTATAAGAAAATAAGCAGCAGGTATAAAAAAATGGTATAAAAGTGGTATAAAAAGATATCCCGCCCGCCTCCAGATCCACGACCTGAGTCTCTTGCACAATTTCGTGCTACTGAAAACTCCCCATTTGGCAAGCGGGATTATATAAAACGCCATCTTATGCAGACGCCAAACCAGAGTCTCAAAAAACTCGTTGTTGTGCCCATGGCCGTAGCCATCAAACCGTAACGCCGAGAAGCGAAGCGAATTCCATATGCTTCCACTGTCAAAAAGAAACGACAAAAAACCCTTTCTTCAAACGCGAGTATCAATATGCCAAAATGCCCCTGGCATGCGTAACCCTCGAACAAGACTAATATGTGTTCTCTACGTCCTAAAAGACGTGCAATTATGCGAATTTTCCTATTCCCGTGATCCTCCGATCAAAAGTCTCCGTAACTCCATGATGACAATCGCGAGAGATCTTCATGCTCCGTAACGCTGAATAATTTATACATTAAATTTGTGATTCGGTAATATACCTCTCATTTACTAGGCACTGCTGGATGGGTCATGACCGTGGTGAATGATCCTCCGAAGATTTGGGTCGAAGTGATGATCCGGTTGAGCCTTGTGACTGCTTCATCGTGTTTTTGCGGGTAAGTTTTGCATAATGTAATCCACATGCGTTGCAGAGCGTACGGGCTCCATCTGGTCCCCTTCTCCATTCAGGAGTTTCTGCTCTGTTACAGCTGTGGCATCTACCTGGCGGAGCAGCGCGCTGTCCAATCGTTAGAAAATTCTGTGCAGCAAGAATGGGAAAAATTACTTACCCCTCGACGTTTTTTGTTATCCGGCCCACCAAAATTTTGATGGTGCCTATCATCGGCGAAAACGCTCTCATCATCGTAATCTGGAGCCAATCTGGCACCGCGAGATTGCTCATCCGCATGCTTTTGTTGTAAGGCAGTCGTCAACATGCGTTCAAGGCAATTCACAATTCGGTGGCCCTTGACCAACATGTCTTCAATATCCCTGACTTCAGGCGATCTTTCTGGGATTGCAATATGAGAGCGCGGTTGTTCTTGACTTATTGTATAGAAATGACGTGACCATTCCTGTATATTAGTGCTAGATACATTGATCTTCAACCTGTTAGTGAATAAGTCTAACTAGAGTATAAAGTAATGGGTGACTGACTTGAGCTATATTATTATCAACATCCCACACCTCAAGCTGTCGTTTTACACCTTGATTGAAAGGCTCATTCTGAGTCTTATAGTTCTTGTACCCAGCAACACCTAGATCTCTATCATCTCGTGGTGGATAAGGTGGCTGAGGGTACGCTTGTCCATGTGGTGGGGGGTGAGGAGGGTGAACTGGTTGGGCTGCAGCGTTTGCATAGGGATGTTGGTTATGTAATGGAGATGGCTGAGCATATTCATTCATCGGT
This sequence comes from Monilinia fructicola, assembly GCA_008692225.1. Lineage (NCBI taxonomy): Eukaryota > Fungi > Ascomycota > Leotiomycetes > Helotiales > Sclerotiniaceae > Monilinia > Monilinia fructicola. The sequence continues at coordinate 1,498,315 of VICG01000014.1, forward strand.
CTTTCGACGAATCTCTCCGCAACCCCGTGGTTCCTGTTCATATCTAGGGGCCTCATATCTAGGCGCTGGGTAGGAATTGGCTGGTGGAGGCTGTGAGATTGAAGGATGTAATATTGAGGGCCTCCTGGGTTCAGCAAAGTTCCTTGCGTCGAAATCTGGGCGCGAGTAAGGTGGTGGCTGAACAGGCACGGGAGGGGAAGGTTGCCGCGATTGAGTTGGTTGAAATGACCCCCTCTGCTCATATGTGCGTGGCGGCGGAAGTACCTGCGGTTGGGTGTAGGGGTTCTGCGGATGCGGCGGCGGGGCAGAGGCAGATACAGGCGAGGCATACGGTCCCGGTTTGGTAGAAGTGCTACTTAGAGCTTCCTGTATTGATGGTAGAGATTGTCGATGACTTGTGTTAGTCTGCAAGGGAAGAGGGGGTGCTTTATCGTTCGACGTCCTCCGCGACTCTGGTGGAGATATGAGGCCTGTGTGCGAGGAACCTGGCCACCCTGCTGAGTATGGTCCGCCATTAGAGTATTGAGCGGATGCAGGACTGGCAGTAGTCGGTGCAGCCATTGGGTGTGATTGGATATATCTTGGGTCTGTATTGATGCGCTCGATATGTTCGCGGTTCATGATGGAGAGGATGCCACTAATGATATATGAATGTCAGCTTGGGTTGTGTTGAATCAGAATAAGCCTGAGAAGAATCGAGTCATCCAAGTGAAGTAAAATAAAGAGAAAACTGACCTCGACCTACTGCCACTTTCCGCGCCCTCCATTGCAGGATCGAAAAGTATTTCACTCGAATCTGAACAGATTAGATGCTCGGAAACATGCGTGGAATGATATCGTGCTCTTCCGGTTCCGATCGTTTGTGCTACCGTAACACTTGTTCACCTAAGCATCTGCGAATCTCCCTCAACTCGAGTAATGATTTCTGTACGATTTCTCTTAGTGTTGCTTAAGCACTGACCGGAATGCAGTTGACTGTGAGAATCCAGAGGTAGAACGGTTAGATGGCGTGCGGCTGACAGGACAATGAAGCCTTCTGTATTGCTCCAGCTAATAATGTAGTCCGAGAGTATCGAATTGGTGAAGAAGTTGGCCTTGGTAGTTTGTAGTTCGTGCCTATGTATATACACTCGATCGATTGCTACCGACCCTCCTTTCAAAAGTCACAAGGTGAGGCAATCGATGCGTTACCTAAGTGGGATTATTTCCCAACCACAGGTCTTTTGTGTATGTATGTGATTTTGGGCGATTTAAGTAGTGAGAATATTCACTCGATTCGTTTCAAGAAGGGAACTGGGCGCGGCTATCCCGATATGCTTGTTCGATCAGGATGAGGCTCGATTACACAGAGGGGAGATTGGAGGGGAGAAGCCCGCCTAAATATAGTGAGACTTTTTGGATCTGGACCAAAACTTTTTCGCACGTAATGATGGTTCAAACTGCAGATAAAAAAGTTCGAGGTTTGTTGATCAGAGACGAAGAATTTTCCAATTGGCTTCGTATCTGTGTTGATCGAGGTGGAAGTCAATACAAGATACGGTAGGTATGTTTCGTGAGGAAATGTTAATCGAAGGCGGGGACAATCAAGGTTTCGATGTTGAAGGAATGGAAGAAGAGAAGGAAGGGAGTAAGTAGTAGGCTATGACAGCGTGGAGGCTGGTTGCTCTCTTCCTCGATTGGGCTTCGCTCGGTGTAAAGGTTTGTGAAAGTGTGGGAAGAACGAGGGACACAACAGGGCAGGTGAGCTTCTCAAGTTTGGTAAGGCAATTGATAGGACAGCAAGAGGATGAGTAAAACAAGAAGCACAAAGACTGTGAAGACAATAAAGTTCAGAAGGAATACGGTAGAAGGAGGTATGTATTATCCTGTAAACTCGCCTTTGGTAGAACGGCTTCTGGACAAGAATATTTCGTGGGAAGATCAATTAGCTACGGAGCAGTTGTAGTTGTCTGTCTAATATGTAAGTAGTCGAGCGGGATGGGTGGGAGGAAGCGGCATCGTGGTGCACTACTTTTAAGTTCAAGCGGATTCGAGCCGTCACTTGTCAACCTAGTCGTGCTTTGGATTGTTGCTCTTAGCCTTATAGAGCTAGATCAAAGGGAGGAGATCTGTTTAGTCTCCGGTACTTTTACTTAGGTATGATTTATTTTTTAGGTTCAACTGTGGGATGTTTGAGATGATGGCTAAACAATAATGGATGGGGATCGAAGGCTAAGAAGACAGAGTCGTAGCTAAGGCGATCTCAAACCGTCACCAAGGATTAAAGTAGTAGCGGCAAAGCAAGAAAGAACAGGGCACAAGTAGCAGGGAAGTTGAATGGGTGGTGGCATGGGTCATATTGAGGCCATTCATCACTCATCATGATTTGCTTAGATCTCCCACCTAATTGCAGACGTACTCCGTAGAATTGAATCTTCTCAGGGTTTGTTTAGTTGAACATCTGTATCTTACACTACTGCAAGATAGCAAGTAGTACAGTATACAGTACAGTAGTCACATTTCGATACAGTACAGATAAACCGACATCCAAGTTGAATCGCAGGTGGGCCGCTATCTAAACTACTGTAGGCGAACGGCAAGGAATCTAAAATCCGAAGGTTCTACTGTAGGACGAGGGGCAAGCTAATCTTGAGATTTGCGAGTTTACGATGAGCCAGCGGGGATTCTAAATGAGATACGTGGATATGCTCTGCCTTATCCTTGCACACGTTTACCATGGGTCGGTCCATAATGCCAGCAAAGGTCGCCAGTGTAATGGGTGGGTGGAGGTCTGGGAGAAAGATTGATGAATGGGAGGGGTTCACTTGTGGGCCGTGGGGTGGTGAAAGGGAAGGAGAGTGATGAAATACAGCTGGTAGGTATATGAGTAGGCTTGGTAGGGAGGGAACCTGACATGTCGTGAGTGAAAGGACTCGAATTGGAGGCTGCGCAAAGGCGATTCAGTAGGATGGATAAAACGTTCTAGATCTCGTCGTACCCATGTGTTATATCGAGAGAATCCGATGTGTGTGATTATCGAATATATAAAGGAAAAAGTATGTTTAAATGATATCATGAACTGAACTTTATTTACATAGAAGCAGAGATTTTCAACCCCTTTCGTTCGTCTATTGACTTTCCTCGCGTATGAGAACTATCGGTAGCCTAGAAAAAGTTAATCTTCTAACTCGAATCTCCAAATGTTCTTTCAAACTCAAATACGTATTACCTTCAAAGATTTGAACAGGCTGACCCTATATAGAACTAGATAGATTACTTACTGTACTCTCCAGGCTGTACATCATGTTGAGATTTGATCTATTGAGCATGCAGGTTAAAATTGTAACCAATACTCACTCATCAATGCTTACCACTCCGATGATAATGGGGTAAATCAGTGGCGTTATTCTAGTGCCAAATGTTCAAGCATATCTACCTGACCAGCCCATTTAACCACTTGTAATACCTTCCTCGCAACGAACCGTTAGAGGAAAAGAATCAAAATTTCCGGATAACCTTCCAACTTGTATCACATCGCCGAGACCATCACAACCTAAGATCTGTACTTTTAAATCACATCCAAGGAACCGATCGTTAACTATATGATCCACCAAAGTCACAAATACACGTCTCTTCAAATTGCTACTTGATAAGCTTCTCATATCCTATTGTTCTTGCGATAATTCATACCATCGCCATCTCAAAGCTTTCCGATCATTTCCAATCTGCTACCCGTTACGAGTTCTGCATCCATAATCACTGATTCATGGATTCGGCAGGAAATCCTGGCCTAATGCACCTTAGATCGGGACCCTGTTACAACTATTACTTGGCAGCCCTTCGTGGCAATCTGGAGTGGAGTTGAAATCTGGAGTGGAAGATCAGTTACTGGCAGATGCAAAAACACCGAACAAGTCACGTAAGCATGATACCTACATCTGGTACATCGTACAGCAAGCAGGATTCCTATATCGCTGCCTATCAAAACTTAAAGCCCCCTACATCTCGTTCTGCACCACGTGCAGTATCCAGATACGCGGCCATGTTTTGGAGATCGTGCTACCTGGACTGCCCACTCTTAGACCGTACGTACCGTATCGTGTTCTGTTGAACCTTTGAGATCGCCTTCGTCAGTAGGTACCGCTTGCATGATCCATACCAAGTGCTGACGGACAAAGCGCCAAGCCCATTTGTTATTCACCCTCAGTGTGCATATTGTACAACTTGTTATCCTGCGTACCTATCGTGTTACCCGCTTCATATTCGTTATGGATTCGCATATTGCCTCAACTTGCCGCCCTTACCAATGTCATGGAACACAAACATGCCGGGGCTTTTGCCCATCTTTATTCAATCTTGCTTATACCAAAGTACCTACCTACCTTCAGGTGTGGTGAGCTCTGAAGCATTGGATACTGTCCTCTTCACAAATGAGCAGAATGGAATATTGGCATTCACATCTCTCGGATCTCTGAAAGAGATTCCCTGGCGGAGGAGCGCATAGTGGCTCGATCTCTTGACCAGAACGAGCTAGTCTGCTTTTCAAGGAATAAGGCACAATCTCTACAAGGCTACACGGCAGATCACTTCCCTTTTACCACATCGCTGACTTTTATTTCTGCTTTGGTAGCCATTCGCAAACCGGCGTTGCGAAACAAATGTCGGCTGATTAGAAAAGGGATAAGACCATAGCCCGGAACCTCCACCAAGTATGGAGTCCGATTATGTTACATTTTCTAATAAGCTGCAGATAATAAGGTGATATATGGGCATACTGCTACTTACTATCCTCGAAGTTATTAACATTCATTGCCTCAATGAAACCTATCACAGCAGTCATAACCTCATGCAATCATGCACCACGCAGAATTATTCTTATCAAACATCTACCACTTTGGGACTCAGCGCCAACAGTTCTTTTCCATTGTCGGCAATCAAACCCTTGATGATGCAGAAATTGCATTGAAGATCTTCCTAATTCAGATATCGGCATATTACTACCCCTGACTTTGTGGTCGCGGTTATCGTTGTGACGTTGTCTAACAATCTCAATTCGTCGCATCGAGGTATTTTGCCGACGGAGATACTGCAAGTTTTAGGCCCATACTGCACCCCCTTGCCAAGATGATCCAGAAGGATTTTCATTCAGCTTGTTGATCCCTAAGCTCCAAATATGTAATTGTACTTATTGTTCCGTAAAGGAACTACAATGGATCTCGGAAGCGTCCACACTTGCAAAAACGTTGAATATCACAAATCACAAGCTTGGATCTCTCAAAGGTTTCTCGAGAACTGATAATTGAGATTGTGGAAGGTTCCTTTCTTGTCCAATTTGTATCCTGGCATCTTCGGACTTCATTTTAGGATAACCCTCGTAAGATTAGTTCAAAATCTTGACCTGGGGTTCCAGTAAATAGTTTGACAGCTGCATGTCTCGGGATCCTACGTCCAAGCGACCGCCCCGTAGATGATCCTCTCTCCTAACCAATCACATTACAATGCAGCATTCAGGATCTCAACGTCTACGTTCGCACGCACGTGTGTGCTTTCGGTGAGGAGGAGTGTGTATTACGGTACATTGCAAGCGAACCCCAGTGGCTTGGATGGAAACATCAAATACGAGGCATAGAAACATACCTATATTAAGCCATGCCAGAGAAACTTGAATTTCTTCACTTGATATTATTGTTTCCTCTGATGCATCCAAGACTTGAGATCGACCACTGACTGCAGCAAGAAAAGGCCCTGACCGTATTTACCACGGTTTCCGAAAAATCCAAACCATTCAAGGATTGCTGTTGTCAGGGGGCACTCGATGATAGGTGGGTGTTGATCACTTACTACTGATAGTCCGGTGGTATATTCCCCGAACATGAGCTGATCCCATCGGAATGATCCAAGATTCGAACAATCTTAGCAGGATTTTTAGAAACACATAATTTTGGATCTGACCCACAAATAGGAGGTTGACATGGAGCTCACCATACAGTAGCCACGCGAGATTCATGGATAAATAAGCCTTGCTAGAAATGCAACGGTTTTTTGTTTGACGACATGGTTGCTAGGATACTTAACTCTAGTGATTTTTAACTTTAAGACATATTTCTGATGCTTTACGAACTGTTATATCACCATATCACTACAGTCAAGATGGCTTTACTGTATAATCATCGGATTCTCGACTTGGACTAATACCTTTAGCGTTGACGAGGGGGCATCACCTCCTTGTCTCTTTCGTACGGAGTAGTCAGTACTAGGTAAGTTTGCTATAAACCTAAAGTTGCTACAAAACACGTTCTAAACCACGATTAATATCCTTAAGAATGATTTATATTATATAATTCCTAATATTTCTAATGTTGTTCTTATAAACCTCTATAATATCAAATTAAAAATATAAAATACAAGTAGAAATAATCTAAATTTTTAATATCATTAAACGTAGTTATTAATACGCCTTCTATTTATATTATAAATAATAATTCAGTTAGAGTATCTATTATTAATATCAAAAGTTAAAAAGGGGAATGTTTTACATTTTCTATTATAATAAAGTCATTTGCTTTCTTTTTTTTAAAGAAAACTATAATTCAATCATAACCTACCTACTCTCTACTTTATAGATCGAAGATTGAGCTACATGCCATTGAGTGCCTCAGACACCCACCCAGTCACGTTTCTGGCTCTCCCCACCACCTCATTTCTATATCTATATCTCTATTGAATGCGTTCAACATGATTCCAGGGAAAAAAGAGTGGCAAGTTGTTGTCCCGATGATACAATCAGACGTATGAACGCACAGTACATAATGTGCGATCGAAATCTGGCCAGAAGGGTAAGTACTCACAGTAGCTCGAGAAACTAAGGTACGAGTAATGGGTATGGGTTCAGGTAACTATCATTGACTGTCGAAAGAATCCATCTCCCCATTTTTTAACTCGCTCTGGCCTCCGAAATTCTTCTCCTGCTTCCGTACCTAGCTCTATGTTGATACCCAAACGTTGCACACTAGAGTCCTGGTCAGATGGGGGCTTACATTAATCACGGATAGGGGATATCTACTTGTAGAGCATAGCCACGTTTATTTATCGATCCGTTTCTACATCTCGAACTTCCTCCGTAGATGAGCATACACCAATGATACCATGAAGGAGCCATCTCATTTGACAGAGATCTTAACACAACGGATCCCAAAGGCGGAAAACGATATAGTGGATGCTGGGCTCGGACGGGATCTCCATCAGTTCTTACTGTAAATCGGCGGACCCCTTGTCGAAAGTTCAATAAGGTTCTTGGCCGTTTTAGTGGTTGATTATTCACACAATTGGGCATAATTAACTCTAATTTACCTCAAGTCTTGGAGTTGAGATTCTAATATCACACGACTTCAAAGTTCAAAGTCCACAGGCTACGACTAGTGCACGCCGCACAACCTCACAAGCGCTTGGAATGTGAAAGTCTGGGTTTCATATCAAACTTTCCAGAATTTCAAGTGCTAATACGACGAGGGGGTTGTCAGTGATCTATCAAGTTACTAGTAACAACTCCGTAGATGTCGGGGAGTATTGCCAAAATGTTGGTGGGAAGGATTCAAGTCGTACGATTATTCCCTACCGATGGGTTTGGGGCTTGCGGGAGCGGGAGCGCCAACATCTCAATGAAGCTTCGTGGGAGGAGAAGTCGACTCGTGTGGTCAGCATAAAAATCTTACTCATATGATAGATCGTGACAGCTAAGATCTCAAGGTCTGTACCCGTCGATCCAATCCACCTTTGGAATGGAATGGAAAATTAAACGTTAGGCTGAGACAAATTTCTCCAATGGTTCCCTTCTCGTTCTTTTTTCGCTCTCACATGTGACGGATCATTTCTTTCATGTCCGAGTCGTCGCCTAGATATTTGTCCTGTCCGGTACTGACTGTACTGTACCATCCATCAATCTATGCTATATCTTCATGTTGGAGTCTTGCTAATCGTATAGCGTACCTTGAGAGGTTTTCTTCAGGATGCGATGCATTGTGTTGTCAATCCCTCAGCATTTAAGTTCTCATCTCACGGTTAAACCAACACTCTAACCCATACAGCATTGCTGCTCATCCATATCACCGTCTCACAAGCTGTTGCGACCTATATTATCCTTCATAATTCCTAACAGGTCTACACGAGAACACAGAACCATATCGAAATTGGAGTGATCATCGACCGATCGCATGCATATTAAAACCCTGATGCCTGCTTGGAATATCTCTTCTTTTTATGGAGATATTGCTAAGATGATCCTGAGATTTCCAACCGAACCCTTCCATCGGTACTCCATACAAGTTACGACTTGGCCGGACATGTGCATTATTATTTTTTTCGGAAGAATCAATATCTACGACGCTGCCATTTAGCCTTGTATTGCAACGCAGCATCCTGGTTGTTGTGATGCATGCATGCAAGAAACAATCGGTGATTCCCCTCCACCACTTGAGACCTTTACCGCTCTAAGAGATTTCACAAAGTGATGAGGAAGGGAATTGAAGACACTCCCAAGAAACTTCTTTCACTGCATGTATCGATGAATCCTACGAAGTATCATATCCACGGTGATTTCTGGGCATAATCTCCAACTGTGCCCCTCCCTACACAGCCAGCCGAACTTAGCCGGATTCGCCCAATATATCGATATTGAATGCAGTGCCGTTCAATCAATGGTATTGTGGCTTACGGCACAGTGACCGTTTTCTATGAAGACATGCCTCAGCATGTCACGGACTAGGATCTAGACTGTAGGGACATCCAGAAACCTCAAACCACAGAAAGCACCAAAGGAAGTTTATTCATAATTCTCTCAATTCTCTCGCGTAATTGTCAGGTTCATCCACGATCTGCTTATCTTCAACTGTGCTCCCTGCCTCTACGGCGTGTATCTTACTTATAATTGACTCGGGCTCGACAACTCACTGCAGATACTTGTAGATCAGGAGAGCATACAGAATGAACAACCATCATATGCTTACATGTACAGGCGTGACGGGATTCTGCTCCCCAAAGCTGAGCTCTGCTCGTACCGTGTCCAATCCCCAATCCCACCTTTATTAGTCCCGCTTCATCACCACCAAGTTCCAACCTTCGCCCTATTGAAAAAAGTCAACATACATACAGTATGTACGGCCACACCACATGACAAATGCATCGAGCAACCCCACAACCATCATTAAAATATCGATTAAAATATCGATCGTCATATCCGAAAGGGACATTCCGCACCACAGCACCAAGGGTTCAACCAGATCCCATGTCAAGATAGTGAAGATCCCTAGATGAAGATCGCACAAAAAAAAAAGTCCAGTCTACCTACCGTATGTGATTATTGTCCGAACGATATTTGTTCACCTCCGAGGTTGGACGATGAGATAATGCATAAGAAGTTGTTGCTAGTTTTACCAAGATATCCAACTTCTACTATGTCATCATGCAATTGCCATGGCATGTATGTATGTATGTATATATGTATATATGCATGTATATATGTATGTATATATGTATGTATATATGTATGTATATGCGTTGCAATATGTAAAGTAGGACCTGGACGAACTGTAGTCTCGCGATTGCATACCTAGGTATCTACAGCCTCTATCTAGGTCGGTAGAGAAGATAGGAAGTTACAAGTAGAACTGTAGAGATTAATAAGACCTCGACTATTCATTCATTGTTCTGTCATCTTATCATCTTGTCCTGCCTCGTCTCGTCTCGTCTCATCTCATCATCTCATCTCATATCATATCATGCTAAGTTTTTTGTGCTCCTCGCAAGCATGCGCCGAGGTTCATATGGTATACAATGACATGTCGCATCACTTTACTGGTTCTCAGCTTCCAAGGTTATTAAAGCTTTTATTAAAGCTTTTCAAACAAAATCCATCCATCCATCCATCCATTGATCCCGTTTGGGTGCGACAGTAGAAATGTAGATTTGGAAGAACCAACCCCCTACATTTGTTTTATTATTATTGGTTGTTATTTAATATTATCTATTAGTATTATTATTGTTTATTATTTAATATTATCTATTAGTATTATTATTATTAGTAGTAGTAGTATTAATATTATCATCGTTATTATTATCGTTATTATTATTATTTAGTAATATACTAATTATAGAAAGAGAAGAAGAAAAATCTCTTCTCCTTTATAAGCAATCCAACTTGATTCGGTAATTATTCTTTATAATAATCCAATACGAGGACTTGCTTTTTGTTCCTCCATGGTATGATTATTTGCTTTTTCTTCCAACTTTAAAAGAGGTCAAGAGTCAAAATCCATCCAGCATCGCCGATGTCATACAAGCGACTCCAACTCGTTGCAATGGACCGGGAATTGCAGCTCCCATACAAGATTCCCATCCGATCGGAAGATGGTTCCTAGGTCATCACTCTTAGGTTGAGGATATCCATTCTACCCATTCTACCCATTCTAGGTAGGTAGATAAGTGTTTCATCTGCATCCTCTTCCCAATATAGAAGCAACACCGAGCAACTCTAGAACCTCATGACTTCATCATTTTTTACCTCTGCAACTTTCCTAAACTCCTAACGTCTTGGGAGAATACAGGATGGTGGGCGTAGAACGATATGCGGAGATATATGTGTATATGTGTATCTGTATATGCTTGTATATGCTTATATATGCTTGTATAGACTGATATATTCTACATGTACTGACATATTCTAATAACACTGATATATTCTAATAATACTGATATATACTAATAACACTGATATATTCTATATATAGAAAGATCAACTGATTCAGATGTTTCCTCGATTCCGCGTGAGTAAGAAGAAGAAGATTGAGGGGTTCAAGTGGCTACAAATTATTCATCAAGCTTTCAATGAAATGAGAGAGAGACATAGCAACGTGTTGTTTTGAACACAGCGTCAAATTTGACGCATGTGAGTCTTCACGTTTTATGGCGTTGATATAAGAACTCTGAATTTTATTTTTCCATTTTCGTTACAGCTAGCCAGCTAGCTAACTAGCTGTAGGGAAGTTCGTAACGGACCGCACTCGCGTGGAACTGAGATGGCTTGAGTTCATCAGATTCGTGCGCAGGTTGGCTTTTCCGTTCATATATCAATTCCTATGTCAATTTAATTCATCTGGGCTTTAGGAGGATGCTTGCCGAGGGTGGCTTGTGTATGTCTCGCGATTAAGCGCTGGACGATACATGTCTAGGGGAACTATCATATTTTCCCTTATCCGCCTGCGTGACTCTTGTGGTCCCGTGTCTCAAGTTGAGAAAACGTTTACATTAGCCTAAGAACATACCAGAGGCAGTGAAAGAATGTTCAAGAGCGCTTCTTGATGTCTTACTTGCAAGCCGTTACTCACTCGTGTATAAAACCCGTTAAATGTACACGTGGACCATAAACAGAAGGCTGAACTTGGTCAAAATGAACTATCATTTCATTTTCCTACAGTCTCAATCGGACATTTGCGATGGTAGTTTCAAGATGCTTTCTGTTCTTCATTCTTTCTTCCCCTTACTTCCTTCCTTCTTCCATATATGATATCGCTATTTTCCTTTGGGCGACCTTGCCGCCATAAATTTCTCCATTGCTTCTTCCCGCGTCTCTCGTATCCAGACCAACGACAGAAACAGTTCTACGAGACATCCAACATGCCGTTCGAAGAAAATCATCAAATGTCCGATTGGCCCCTCCATCATTTGGTTCCCCTCGTGGCTGCGTGGCTGCGTGGCTGAGAGAGCCGTCTTTTACCCTTCGATGATGTTCCCTTGCATATCTTTATACGTCGATCGCTGAGGCATAAAGATCTGGCTCCTCACGATTGCAGATCATCCGCGAGAACTTTTAGTTGCGGGCACTGATTAGGATTGCATGAGCATGTTCTCTAGTTGCATATGTATTCAGATAAAGTGTGATTGGGTCTCCGAGGGTGGAGAAAGATCTGCTGCTAATGGTTCTTCCGAGACAGCGATATCGATCAAGGAACATATTCAGCTTCTCTTGCGATCGGTCCAGTGAGAGACTTCGGTGGCAATGATATCTCCAGAAGTTTTGCACGGAAGGGGGGGGTTCCAGTCTCACAGGTGCAGAAGCATTAGATCTGGTGCAATGTATCAGCGGAGATCCGTGGGTCCTCGACCGGGTGTACAAGATTTGCTAACGTACTCTGTCGATGGGCTCAGTTCACCGGGAGCACACTGCGGCTTGCAACCTTCATACGGAGTTCCACTTGGTGAATTTGACGTCGAATATTCCACGTAACATAAACTTCTACTTAGCTTCTCGATATCTTGAATTGCTTACGAGGGTTTTCATCTAGCATAACCTTACTGTTTGGGAAATTGGTGCATATCGTCTACAAATGCAAAATTTGCTAAGGTCTTTTGACGTTCAACGGTTTAGAACCCTTTCCCGGCCCTAGATGCGGTTCTTTTCCATTTGGATCTTGTCTCGAGGATTCATAACCACCACATCGAAGATTTATTGCATTGCGTGATCCAAATCAGAATGGATATATTCTAGTAAGCAGCTCAGTCCACGCACAGGCTAATTCCCCGCTTCCTGACCAAAAAGTGAGCGACGGTGAACCAAACAGGAGAGGCCAGGATGATCAACAACAACATCTTTCCTTTTGACAAGTTACCAACTTGCCAACCATGAATTAACCTTACAGACGTGATTGACAAATATCTTCAATATCTAATTATCCACACATCCGTCCCCATTTCGCAATATGTGACGTCGTTCTTGCTTCTAATTATCATGTTGCAATTAACAAAACATCACCGTCCTCGATAAAACAGAACCTGTATTTATATATTTATATCCATATATATTTAAATTATTAGCCAAAAAACAAAACACGTTTGTATTGATAAACCCTTTTTCTGTATTCCAGGTTATCTTTACATTTGATTTCGATTTTCGGTCTTTGATTTTTGATTTCCAACATTCAGTATTCTCTTACTCAATTTCTTTTATTCATCAAGGTTACTGCAATTTAAGTTTGACGTTAGTGTTTCAAAATTGATGAGTTGTTATTCTTTTTTTTTTCTTTTTTTCCTTTTTGTATACTTGTATCATTTGTTGGTTGCACACATCAAGGATGATGACGATGATGATGATGAAAGGTACGATCTTACAACTAACTGTTGGTACTTGTATCTTAACCTACCTACTACCTACTTCATTTTCAATCACCGGTAGTGCGTCCTCCTATGTATGGAGTGATGGATTCTTTTTTTCCCACCTCAATTCTCCCCACCTGTGAACAATTCTATTCTGTACTCCGTACAGAGCCGTACAGTAACAACTTTCTCCACAAGATCTTCTCCACATGAACTTCTCCGCAAGAAGAAACCATACCGCATGCGTGTCCGACCCTGTCGTCTCCTGCCTCCTCTTTCCAAAAACAACTTTACATCTTCTCAATAAGGTTTTACCCCTTTTCTTTTGAGTCGAGCTTCTAGTGAAGGAGGAGCGTGCTGTTGATCAAGTAGAGACAGATACTCCACATTGATGAGCATGTAATTCAATGAATGGCGAGAGTGCGTTTTCATTGTATGTATGCGTGCTTTCTTTCCTTGTCCTTTGCTATCATTCTATACTGCAGATGTGCTGTCATCGTGCTACCAACAAAGCATCAGGTAGTCTTTCAGTAATTACATGCGAGTGCAGCGAATGGGCTCTCCCCAGCAGGAATGATCATTCTCTGAAGTTCTAGCGGAGGAATGATATCAGAATTGAATCTAGTTGGTCGATTTACAAATGCTCTATGAGGGAGGGAATTGAATGGGTGTCTCTTTCACTAGTTTTGAATCAGAGTCTCTTCCACTATTCATACAGTCATATTCAATTCAATGCAGCAGCTTACTCCCCTGCCAGTAGTAAGAAGACGTAATTGAAGTCTCGTCAGCATTTTTTAGTTTTAATCCTGTTGGCCATCAATGACTTTTGCTTTAATTCATCACACAGTCGTGCTAGGGGTAGTGAGGAGAACATTTGGTAATTAGCAAGAAACATTGAACATGAGCACCTGTATCACTTGTCAAGTCATTATCAATTTCATGATATTTAGTGACGCATGAAACTTTGAAACTTGGTACCCAGATCGGGAAATATGGGATCCAATCTATTATGTTACCTGCATCGACTTCATGGCCCTTCTAATTGCAACTACCCTTTCTCTCAATGGGGCAATTCACATAGACAACATGGGCTCCATGGGTGAAATCATTGAACTAGCAAGTCAATGTCCCCAATGCAGAGAAAACTAAGTTCACCTCATATCCCTACCACCATCATAATTTCAAACTGCAGATATGGTTAGATTACTAGACGGGAATTGACCGCATGTCTTTCACTTAGAGTATCCATTCATTCGGTATCCAGTCATTCGGTATACAGTTCAATTTGAGACACTGAAAAAGTCGAAGTTGACCGCCTTGCTTTCACCTAGGGTATCCAGTCGTTCGGGACACAGTTCAATATGAGACATTGAAAAGGTCAAATGACTGTGGATCACTGGAAATGATTTGGTGATCTTAACAATAAGAAAACTCTCATTGTTGAACCGCAGTACAAACTATTGAATGCCCTCCTCTCACCTTTCACCCCGCCTCACAACATTGAGTCCTGACAATCACCGAGTCAGAATGCAAAATATAGACCTTGGCGGCAGTTTAGACTGGGGAGCAGTACAACTACATGGCGTGGATGGTGTATATCACGATCCGGTAGCCGCCGCTATTCCCGTCGGTGTAGATTTTCCATGCCGATCACTATCGCACCTTCTCATAACCCCACTTGTACAGTCGGGAGATCCGTACGGGATTAGCTTTGAGTTAGCATGAGTTCTTTGCTGTATCTTTCAGCCGATTGAGCTCGTTAATGGGCTTGGCGATTGATCACGCTGATACTTCATCGGCTCTTTCTCGATCTTTTTGCATATTGACTTTCGCAAATAGTTGGATTTGGATGCTCCAGCATTATGCTTTTGTTTTTCTGAGTTCCTTTTCGGTATTGTGTTCCCAATGTTCCCTCAGACAGCTTTCCCCTGTACACAAGAAGGGTTCCCATGGCGTCGTAGACCTGCGTTGCGAGTAGGGTTAGAAAATCCTCTTTGATGTAGAAACATGCATTAGGTGACCCATTTCTGTACCATACTCGAGTAATATGTATTGAGTTGTTCTTTGTCGACGAGGGTTGAAAGCTTTGGCCTGTGGAGTTATTTCTGAAAGAAGTATGTCTTTCAAGGATCGTCTTCAAGTCTTGGTTGGGTGAACGATTTTTTCAGGGTCCAGAGATTTCCTGCGATAGCTGAACAGAATGACAAAGGTTTCTAGCTGATCAGATCAAAAGAGGCTATGGGATTGATTACTTTTTCATCTCTCGCGCCAATTGATACCGCTTTTTGTATGCCATCTCGTCAGCCTTTTAACACACTAAATTTACCTTGAGAATTTCACTGTTGTAACACGCCCATGTTAGTCACGGTCTCAAAATCCCCAATACCGTATAGCACTGAGGAAGACATCGCAACCTCTTCAGAGCTTGAACAATATCTCAGGATTGAAAAAGTCACCGGAAAAGAAAATTCGGCAATCCGAAAAACAAGGCTTTCAGCCTCAATTAAGAAAAAGCCTCATATTTCCGACAACGCACATTCTGTATGGTTCATTCAAGTAAGGTGTCTGTATCCTGGCATATGCCAATTTCCAACCATGTCAGCAGCACTCTTTACCCTCTTGCTTGTAGATGTTGGCATTGAATATCAATCAAAGCTGCACCTTGACAAAGGAAAAACCAAACATGCCAATATCCATGTAAAAGGAATTGTAAAAGGGGTAGGCACAATTGAGGTCTGAGATATCCCCAAATACGAGAATCTCTGATGTGCTCATTATATCAAACTGAGCAGTAGTCTACCTCGTCTGTTTTCTGCCCACTGCCCCTTACACAGCTCATCTCGTCTTTTAGACCTCGCCGGCGACATGATCACGAGTGTTGATTGTGTGGCAGCTGCCCCTGTATGTTTGTACCTCAGATCTTGGTTGCTTCCACTAGGACCGGGAACGAAACCGCATTTGTTTGCGGTGGGCAATAGGAGGTCTGAGGGAGATTTTTGGACCTATTAGATCCCATAGGCCATCACAGGCTCTGAGAACTTCCCAAGTTATAGTCTTCATCGGCTTCCATTTAGAAGGCCTTTGATTATCATCACATCGTTCGCTGCCCTATGGCAAAAGTTTAGAGATATGCGTGGTTGTAGAGCAGAGGAGTTCTATCGACAGATTTTGTGGCCGACTGCTTAGTGAAATTATCAAGTCGATCATTGGAAGCCTATAGTTGTAGAGCTTGCTTGTGAGGTCTCCGTAAAACGGCATAATCTCAATGCAACCCATGATAGAAATTTGTTGGTTGCTTACGCGAAAGAACCTAGTTTTGACGTATTCGGATTTTATCATTGATGTCTATGAAATGAAGCACCTGTTGATGACGTGAGTACTGTATTCTATCTCATTTGTGTCAATATATAAGTATTTTTTTGTCTCGTGCTGGATCACTCCATATCTCACGAGGTCCTATCATCGCATTGGCCGTTTACAACCTTTTTTTCAGTGCCTGGTGGAGTGCTTTTTGCGTCGATATCTGCATGGTGTCTACTGTCTGGCCTGCCCCTCAAGTCAAATTCTTGATTGCCGATCTTGCGCTCGGGTTGAAGGTACATCGATAGCAAATGGCCAGCGCCGTGTATTTATCAGGTTTTTCTTCCTTGAAGTCCACACCGTGGAAATCTATAACGGATGGACAGACTCAGGTACAGATGTACCGCTGACGGACAAAGCCTTGCTCAACATCAAGAGTTTTTCCGTGATCTATAAAGCCGAAGATATTGACTTTGACCGAGGATATCAATGCTTCTGGATGAGGGAGCTCACCCCATACCACGCAATCCATCTTCCATACTTTAGCATGAACCAAGGAATTCCAACAGCTATGCAGTAATCAAGTACATGAGTCTTCGGGTCTATGTCTAGATGGCGAAGGGCTTCAAGATTGGTTCGTCGCATTTTCTCAACCCAGTAGCCAACTGCTGCAGAGGCTTTCGCAACTAGAGAGTTGAGCACCCTGGGAGTCCTGCGTCATGTGTTTGTTTTTCGGGTTTGGAAAATCTACCTTGGCGAATGTGTAACGGGGTGACGCCTCGGGCAATGGGTACAAGAATGGTCTCGTGCGGAATGCGAGGGAGGGTTTGGGGGGATTGGCTTGGTGTCTGGATTGTCTGCTTTGGGTCTCGTGCAATCTAGAGGTTCATGTTTACAGGTGTGGGTGCATGGGCGCGCTGTGGTTTGTAAGGTAGCGATCGAGATGCCTTGCCGCGCGGGGGGTGGATGGAAAATGATGGAGGGCGTTGCACCGTTCCTATCGCCAAGCTTATTAGCCCCAATTGTGAGAAGTAGTATACGAATCTAGATCATCCAAGTCATAATTTTAAATTATTCTTTTCTTCTTAAAATCATATATATATTAAATCAATTGAAAAAATATGCTTACATTTTATAATGTATGAATATATTATAAGCATTATCCTTTCTAATTAAATTTTCTTCATTTTTCCATCCATTCAAAAGAAACATGTATTAATAAGTGTTTCATGACTACCCTTCTCTGCGCTAATCGCTCAACTCATTGTGGAAGAGGCCCGTACGGGCTACACCCTATTAATAGTAACAGAAGAGGGTCCCGTTGACGGCAGTACTTCCCCCGCTTTGAGAAAATTCTATAATTATCCTCACTTGGGCGCCTTGCTCGTTCTCAAGATCATTCCCGGCTCTCATCTGCGCTCGATGACTAGTCGATGCGCCCCTCACTTCCCAGCCCATGCGGCCATCACCCCACGCGCAATTGAGCGAGGCAGACTGCGCCATTCCCGTCTCCTTGCTCGTTCTCGAAAAGTCTTGTCGTGCCGCGTTCTCTGTTGCTGGGCTGGGCCCTGCTGTTCGCCGCAATGCTTTTGGAGAGCTATACCTTCGCCTTGAAGGCGGTGTTGGGGGGCGTGGGATTCGCATGTTCGGTGGCGAGATAGGGCAGGGCTTTATTGCGGGAAATTGGCGAGCTGCTGTGGGGCCGTCTTGAAATTTCTCGGCTTCGGCTGGATGGTCCAGGCGATGGCGAGAGATACGGTTGAGCCTCAGGTGGCGCGGAGCATGGGATGTGTCCCTCGTCTAAAACCGCCAGGTTCCACTTCCATATGATCCCGTGGGGCGATTGTCGTAACGTCACGGATTTCGTGCTCGTTCGTCTCGGTGGACGTCAAGCGCACACGCCGTTTTAAGCTTCTTGAGATCGAGCCTCCAGAGAACGACGGCAAATACAGCGTCGGGCGGGGGATTTGCATCAGCGCCATATTCTCCTCTGATGCACGCGATAGCCTAATGATACTGGGCCAGTCGCTCCCCTGTAGAATGATACACCGCTCATACAAGATAGCCTCAGATCCACAGCTCGCTCCAAGTACTGTAACGATAAGGATAGGTAGAATATCCTCCGACTTGTCGTGACGACCTGCTCAGAAGTAAGTGGAGAACATCTCCAGAGACAAATATCTACCTACCGTTGGATCCGGAGTCCATGGATAGCACGTCAGATACACTACCAACAAGCTCTTCACCACGGAGAACACACCCAACAGTCCATCCAACCGACAGCGCAACCTGCTTTCACATCAAATGTAGACGCTGCAGGGGGGTGTGCGTACTTTCTGTTCAGTGTGTGTTCCATGATCTGCAAGAAGATAGACCCTCTTAAGCCCAAGCTCAAGTGACCACCAACCCCGCGCCCAGAGAAAAGACCACCAGAAAGCCAAACTATACACCGCAAAACGTCCGGCGAGGGACGTGAGGATTTCCTCGTCCACCGCCCCTGTGGCTAATGGTCTCTGCGACGCCGTGCGACTTACTTGCAAGCGGTGGCAAGATGCATCGCGCGGGCACCTCCACGCACGAGTCTGGAACCTCGGGCTGCCCGCCCGTATCCCTGGCCGTGAGCTGCGCGTGCCCGACGGCTCGTGACTTTTGCGGCGGAATCGTATGCGCGGGGGGCTTTGGTGAGGATCTTGATGCTGCTTGGGTTTCGTCTTGGATTTCCGACTTCCGGCTTCCGGCTTCGGGCTTCCGTGGTTGAAGTCTGGTGCGTGGTGATTGGAGGTACAGTTGTCTATGGTGTGGCGGATCTGTGGAAATCGTGCTGCGAGGGGGGGTTGTTGCTGGAGCTTTGGGTGAGGGGAGGGGGGGTTGTGTTGGGGGAAAGTTTTCTGGGGTTCGGAGACGATGATGGGTGGAATGCTGTCTGTCGGCTGTGGTGGTGGGTGGAGGTTTGGGGATGGGATGGGATGTGATGGGATGGGATGGGATGGGATGGGATGGGATGCGTGGGATGGGGTGCGTGGGATGGATGGAATGGGAAGGATAGGATCATGGATTTTGGAAGCCTAGAGTACCACAAATATGGCATATCATCACCGTTTGGGCACTCAGTTTGCTAGCATTATTCACGCAAATAGGAATTAGCATTAATAAGCTACTTTATTATTTTACGCTTGATCTGTTGATCTTGATATATCAAGCTAAGCTTATATAAATATATTAAAAATCTCGGCTGATCGAGTGAGACTTATTGAGTTTAACTTATTGAAGCGTATTCAAGCATATTATGAGTTCACAAGTATGATTATCGATGTCATAGTTGTTATTAATTAACATTGAAGCCATTCAACATTTGAAGTGTTTAATACATTATCCTAGAAAAGAAACACATTTGAAATAGGGGGGCGAAAGCGAGATGGAAAAAGTGAATTTTTTTGAAAAAAAAAAACGAAATGATTAACTTACTTCAGCGGAAGAATGGAATGATTTGAAATAGCTATTGATAATAATGAGATAGTATATTTATTGTTATTATGAAAGTTAAGTTGATACTATTCAGGTTAAGAAAACTGAAGAGTTGAAATAGTGTGAAAATAGTGTGTATTGTGATATTTAGAAACTGATAACCTTCTAGTGTTTTGAAGCTATTTTGGAACTAATATGGCATTCTAAAATCTTTTGATGTAGATGCTTGAAAGATCCTGTCATTGTGTATATAAGATATATGCCAGATGAGGAGTTGGGAGGATTCTGTGAAACGATAATATATCGTCATAAATGTGCTACTCTAGGGGAAGTGTTTGGTGTGTATGGATTCGCTTTTAGGGTTTAGTTGATTAGAGGAAGGCGGGAAGAAAGAAAAGAAGGGAAGTTCTGGGTTTGAGGGGGAGAGGGAGAGGGAATGATAATTTTGAGGGGATGGGAGGGGGAAGTTGATTTTGAGAAGTTTAGGGAAAAAGAGGAAGAGGCGAGGGGGTGAAATGGAGAGAAGAAGAAAAGGTGAGGAGGTGAGGAGGTGAGGAGGTGAGGAGGTGAGGAGGTGAGGAGGTGAGGAGGTGAAAAGGGGGAAAGGGGGAAAGGAGGAGAGGAGGAGAGGGGGGAGAGAGGAAAACTTAAGTCATAAATCAAGGTGGCATACCATATAAATGAAAATAATAAAAATAAACATGTAACTTAGATCCACAAGTAGCACAAAAGCCCCTTAGCCAAACTAACTTCTCAATCTCAACCCAAAAACCAACAGCCAGCAACCACGCACGCACAAAAAGGAAATGAAGATACAAAATGAGCCGCATTTGAACACCACACACACCAATCGCAAACTCCAGCCAACTCAATAAACTATCCATATCAAAAGACTTGTAAAAGCAAGATTACATAACACCGATACCCATCATCCGCCCTCCAAACAACACTAGAACTAATCATAACCCAATCCACAAACACCCGAGCCCAAAAACACCAGCCAACTCTCAACCTCCTGCTCAAATCACGACATCCATCCACCACACCACCCACAGTCAACCCATTCAAGAATTCCAGAGCGAATACTCTGTACTAAACCAATTGCAACCTCACTCGTCACTCATCACGAGACCTCACGCCATACATCCAACGCGCACAGACCATCCATCCACCCACCCATCAATCAATTTCTTCCGTCCCTCCTTGCAAGATCTCCTCTCATCTGCTCTGCCCTCTCACACTGATTCCCAATCAAAGATCCCACGAAATCTTCAAGGTTGCAAGTTCTTCCTTTCGTCGCGAGATTGAGGATTCTCTTTGGTGAAATTGGCAGTGGAAAGGTCGATTGGAGTACTCGACTGCTTGCAATTGGTGTTTTGAAGAAGACGTGCGTGTTCTCGGTGTCGATCCCTCCTTCTTGATATCGGGAGCTTGTTGGTTTCGGGCTTTGAGGTGTGGTGTAGTGTTGTCTGTGTAGTGTTGAATTTGGATTGCGTTGAGTTGAGTGACTTGACTTGAGTTGAGTTGGTAGTGATAGGCAGAGGCAGAATGGTATATATATTTCTAATCTTTTCAATATCCTCAAATCCAATGCAAACCCCAACAATCAAACCCACCCATTCAAAACACATAGCCAGAGACTTAGCTAACAACCCTTTTAAAATAGGTGCACGCCGATTCCTCAACCTTCAGGGCTGATATTAGTAAAGAAGAAGCTTATGCGCAGGTTTTAGAGGAAGCGAGAGGGTTGTTTGATGGGCAGAGAAATTGGGTATGTTTGTTTTATCTGATGTTGATATTCATATTGTGTTATATGTTGTGATAACCTCTCTATTCGAGAATCGTGCTGATGACATCCAGGTCTGGTAAATATTCCCCCATTTCCTTTTTTGATGTTTGAAGTCATGGTATCAGGTGATGTGACATGAAGGATGAGATAGGTGATACTACGGACAAGTAAACCAAGAACCCCAAGTAACCAAAAAGTCAAATCAAAACAGTAATCTATCAAACACCGCCTCGCTCCTATGGCACGCGTATAAATCGCTCCCCTCTCCCTCCTCCCATGTAAACTGGGCCGGTTCGTACCCCCTCCCCCTCCCCCTTCAACTTAAACTCACCACCGCCACCCCCCAGGCTTCTACACCCTCGATCCCTCGACCCCCAAACCCTCCCTCATCCTCGGTCCCTTCCAAGGAAAAGTCGCCTGTCAAACCATCGCCTTCTCTCGCGGCGTATGCGGCACTGCTGCCGCCACAAAATCCACGCAATTAGTCCCCGACGTCGACGCATTCCCCGGCCACATCGCCTGCGACGCCGCCAGCCAGAGTGAGATCGTGGTGCCGATTGTGGTGGGCGGGGTGGTGAGGGCGATTATCGATGTGGATTGTGGGGTCAAGGGGGGATTTGACGAGGTGGATCGGAGGTGGTTGGAGGAGCTGGCGGGCGTTTTGGCCGAGGCGTGCGATTGGTAGATGGGTGTGGAGGGGATGTGTATGCTGTGTTGAAGGGCCGGGCTGGCGAGCTCGTGGGTGCGGTTTCGGGTTTCGGTGGATGGGTCGTTGGATGGCGTGGAGAGATGCGGACGATAGAAATAGATTGAGAAACTTTAAGCACTTGCTTGCTTACTTACTACGTGTGACCTCATCCTAACAGGAACATGACGGAGTTCAACACATTATGGGTAGCAAGCAGCATTAGTGCTTCGATGTTCTATATCCTATATCATATATCCTATATCCCATTGATCGAATAAAAATTTAAGCTGCGTATAGCAAGCAGCTAGCCAGTAGGAGAGAAAAAAGTCAATCCTCTCAAGACATCCAACAATTACTCTCCTATCACTCCACTCCCCTGCTCTCCTTCTCTCCCTCTCCCTATTCATAATAATCTTACCTCCAACTCCCCAACGCCCTCCAAAGAAAAGAAAAGAAACCCCATCAAAGCCATTTACCTACGCACCCACTCACCCATTCACCTACCAACATCCAAGTCCTCCACGGCATAAAAGATAAATCCAATCAACTGTGAAAGAAACACCACACAACAAACACACCACACAGCTCCCAATACATATAACACAAACGATGGAGCAAAACCCCGCATTTGTATTTCATATTTTGTATCATGTATCTTATATTCCAGCCTTCCGGATCCGACGTCAAATTGCAAAGCTCCCTTGCATCTCATTCGCATTTCGATTTCAAATTCAAAATTCCAATTCCAATCATGAAATCTCAAAACATCAGGATTCCGTGGAGATAGATGGGTTCTGGAGGTCAGGCGGATTTTATATTAGTTCTGGATGGATGGATGCATACACATGCATCATGGTGAAATTCTATTCCTTTACTTCCTCGGGGCGCGTTTTAAAAAGGGCAAGACGAATATAGAACTTGTAATTATTTTTTGAATAAAACCTTAATGGAGTTTTATATTATTGATATACATTATAAATTGCCGACCCTACTTTTCGCCCTCTGCCCCATTTGGCTAGTATTTCACACCAAAAAACAATCATTTTAAGGTATTAATAATTTAATAGATAATTAATATAATCAATTAAAAATTTAAATAAATAATTATATATATAAACTAATAGATTCTAAAGATCTTAAACTTTTATAAAATTTTCTTATAAAGAGTAAGAAAAGATTATAAAAAATTAAGCTTTTAATTTTCGATTTATATAGAAATTATAATTATATAAAATTAAAATCTTTAAAAAAGAATTATAATAATTTAATAAAAAGAGCTAAAGATATTATATAAGTTTTTATAGAATACTAAGAATTTATTCTAATTAGATTTATTATTATTTATAATTAAGTTTTTAATATAGATTTTTAGATTTTAATAATAGAATTCTAAATCAAAGATTTATATTTTTATCTCATTTATTAATTATATAATAATAGATTAATAAAAATTAGAAAATTGTTTTTAATTATTTTTATTTAAAAGTTATAATTTTTAGTTTTTAATTCTTAATTTTATAATCTTATATAATTTTTTTTATAATATTTAAATTTTTAATTTTTAATAATTTTATTTTATATAACTTTTTATATAAAAACTATAATAATCTAAGATTTTTATAATTTAGTAATAATTATATAAAAAAGCTATTACGTATAAAATAACGCGCTACGATACAACGTGACTAACTGGGTATATATAGTAAGATACGATATAATCCCGTGACTCTCCTATGATTTCTCTATAATAAAAGCTTTTAATAAAACTTGAAATATATATATATATATTTTATATTTATAAAGTTAATTTTAATATATTAAAATAATAGTTCTTAATATAGAATATTAATCAAATAAAAAAGATAATAAAAAGTAAAGTAGACGATTTATAAGATTAATATAAAGATAATTATTTATCTACTTAATTAGGTTTATTATTTAAATATAAAGTTAAGTATATAAAGAAATAAGTAATTAAAAGATTAAAAAAGAAAGATATATATAAAGGTTAATATAGAAGAAGTCGATAATAAAGCTAATACCCTTAGTATATTAATAAAAATAATATTATTAATATTATTAATAAAGATTAACTTTAACTACGATATACGTTTTCTATTAATATATAAGTAAATGAATAAATAAAAAATTAAAAGAAGAGATATATATATATATAGTAATAGTAGTAGTAGTAGTAGTAGTAGTAATAATAGTAGTAGTAGTAGTAGTAGTAGTAGTAGTAGTAGTAGTAATAGTAGTAGTAGTAATAGTAATGTTTATTTACGTTCGTTTAAAACTTTTTAAAGAGTATAAAGATATATTAAACTAAGGAATTATATATAGAATTCTATATAAAAAGAATTTAAAAAGGCTTTCTCTTTTTAAACAAATAGTTTTAAATCTTTAATCTTATAATATTTTAATCTTCTTATATAACCTTAAGAAGTATTTCGATATAAAAGTATATACTCGGGCGGGTTTTAAAAGAGGCATACGCAAAAATATAACTTATAATTATTTAGCGAAATCCTTTATACAATTTTATAAAATTTATATAATATTATAGATTTAGTATTTTTATATTTGCTATAAGAAGTTTCGTATTATAAAACTCAATATTTAAATAAATAATAATATAATAAAATATATAAATATTGAAAATTTATAAAAAAAATTAAAGATTTATATTAATATTAAATAGTTTAACGAATATTATATTTTTAACTTATTAAAATCTTTATTAAATAATAAAAGAAAAGCTAAATTTTAAATCTATTTATTTTAGAATTTTAATATTTTTATTAATACTTATAGATATATATTAATAAAATTAAAAATATAAGAAAATTTATAAGTTTTAAAGAGGTAAATTCGTTTATTTAAATTATATAAATATATCTTTTTATTAAAAATTTAAATTTTCTATTATTTATATTAATATAATAAATAATTATTAAATTTTAAAAATACATTTAATAAAACTTTAAAGCTTTATATTATTTTTCTATAATTTTAATTTTTAAATATTTATATATTCGTTAAAATTTAAAATTAATATATTAATAAATTCTAAAATTTTCTAAAATCATTAACTTTATAATATTAGTATTCTTTTAAATATAATTTTTATAATATAAAAATTTTATAAGAAGATCTTAAAATACTAAATCTAATATATATATATATAGATTATATTAGAATTATTATATTAAGATTTCGTTAAATAATTATAAGTTTTATATTCGTCTATACCTCTTTTAAAACGCGCCGAGTATATATAATTATATATAATATAGGTTTTACTATACCCTTTTATTTCGTATAGAGTAAGATATTATTTATTTATTTAAATTAAAAAAGTACGTTAAGTAATTTTATAGTTTCTTAAATAAATCTTAATTTATAGCTTTAGTATTTATAAATGTTAAAATCTTAAAAAATTTAAAAAATACTTTACTCTTTTTAAAAAAGCCCTTTCTGTAACGAATATCACGTGCCTTAGGCACATGATATCTCATTATATTAAGCGATATTATATATATAAAAGATCTTTAAATCCCTTAAAGATCTCTTCTTTCTTTAGATTTCTTATTCTAGTTAATTAATCTTTATTGATTCGCTTTAGTATATAATCGTAATATATAGAATATTCTTCTACTTTTTTTCATAGTCTATTTTCGCTTTTAATTCTTTTTAAAAATATTTATTTATTACGTTTATATACTAATTAGAGCGAGTTAATAAAGGTTAATTAATAAGAATAAGAAAGTTATAAAAGAAAGAGATCTTTAGAAATCTTAAAAATCTCTTTTATATATAGTATTATTTAGCGTAATAAGGAATTATATACTTAATTAAAGTATATAATATTTATTATAATATTAAACTATTTAAAATATAAATATTTCGAGAAGAAGATAGTATTAAAAAACTTAGTTTAAGTAGAAAGTAATCTTATAATCTTATTATAAAGCTATATTCGATTAGATTAATATAGTTAAAAAATCGTTATCGTTATTATTTCTAAAAAAAAGCTTTTAAGAATAATAGTATAATTTAAAATTTAAGATAATAGTATTATAGCTTTATTAAATAATTCGAATAATTCTATTTTACCTTTATAGACTTTTATAATAGGACCTATAGGTTCGTAGAGGGCACTTACTATATATATATATAGGTGTTAAAACCTTTACCCTCATATATCTATATGTATATATATAAATATATAGATGTATAGATGAATGAATGAATAAATATATATTAATAGATAGATAGGTAAATAGGTAAATAAGTATATCAGTATGCATTTCGTTTTCGGTTCTCGAAGCGAATATTAGATTCTTTTTTATAGGTATGTAGGTATATATAGGTATATAGGTATGTAGGTAGATAGGTAGGTAAGTAGATAAGTAGGTAGGGAGGGGGGATAGGATGCTGGGTTGTTTCATTGTTTGGTTTGGATATTATATACTGTAGGGATTCCATTGATTGATTAACTAATTAATTGGGTATTAGTCGTAGTTGTAATCGTAGTTATAGTCGTAGTTGATATCTCATACAAATAGAAATATAGATAGATCGCCCTGGAGGTGTCAAGATCTCTACTCAGGGACTTGACAATTCAACAAACGAACAATTCATCAGATAAAATAGACTGAGTCAAGGATGGAAAGAAGCGAAAGAAAGAAAGAGAGAAAGAGAAGGCTCAAAATAGAATTTGGTCTTTGATGGAATAGAGTCTCGAGTCTCGAGATTCGAGTTTCGAATCTCGAATCTAGAATCTAGGGACGAGAATTCGGATATTATCATCTATCTACCCAGTACCAGTACCCAGTGCCCAGTACCCAGTGCCCAGTGCACAGTACCTAGGACCTAGGACCTAGGACCTATACAATAATCAACGCGATACCTACACAATAAGGGGCTACCCAGAAGGCAAACAAGTACTCGCGGATAAATCATAAAGTTGGGAGATTGGCGCTGTGTCGCATTTCCTCTGGATTATGGATACTCGAGGATTGTACTCCGTATATATGATTATTGTATTGTGATATGAGGAACCTTCCAGGTTGCTAGCAATACAATGCTCAAGTCAAGCAAAGCAAGCATTGGCGGATAAGATAACACAATATAATGCAGACTAGATTAGCATAAATCCGTATACAATAAATATACGACGGACATTCGATGTGCGCCCAAGGTAATTACAATGGTGAATGCTAAATGAAATTTATGATTTGATGATGTGGTGGTGAACTCTGTTTTTGTTTGGTGTATTTCTCGGTGGTAGGGAGGTGGAAGACAGATAGGTGGTAGGTGGTAGGTAGTAGGTGGTAGGGAGTAAGGATGATACCTGCCTGGTTTTTGTGGTTGATGGGTTGAGTTTTGAATCCTGCGTTGATCACACTTGAACTTATTTTTTTGTGGTGTGAGAGGACTGAGAGGAAAGAAAAGAAAAGGAAAGGAGAGGAGAGGAGAGGAAGCGAGGGGTGGCGAGGGGTGGCGAGGGGTGGCGAGAAGGTTGGATGGATTGATGATTGGATTGGATTGGAATGTTTGTATGTTTGTATGTTTGTATGTTTGTATGTGTGTGCTGTGCTGTGCTGTTAATACGATATTGATGAGTAGATTTTCTTATTGGTTTGTTTGGATTGGATTGGATTGCACTGATTGAATTGAATTGGACCGACTAGACTGCACTAGATACTGTATTGCATCGAATGAATGAACAAATTGGTGAGGGTATCAATTTCTAGAAGATCCATGGATATTGATAACGTGATAAGTGATACGAGTTCGGAAGTTACGTACGGAGTACGTACATACGGTATACTTATACTTGTTTGAACTCACAACCTGCCATGTCAATCTGGCAGAACACGTTTGGATCATCGGAATGGAAACCAATGAGGATGCTCTCATCCTTGCTCCGAGGAATCTGGCACGTCGTCCATCTGCATCTGAGAGACGTTGAAGACTTATTATTAGAGTGGCAGGGACTCGGGGAGAGAGAGAATGGAGGTATGGTATTTGGATGGGAGGGAGGATAGATAGATATAATTGGCTTGAGGAGTTGAACATTGAACCCCAAATTTGAGGGATTTATATGGATGGATTGAATGATTTCTGTGACTTGAGTGGATGGATGGATTGAGTGGATGGATGGATTGAAGGGATCAAATGGATTGAAGGGATCAAATGGTTTGAATGGTTTGAAGTTTCCGAGGTTGGATGAAAAATCTCAGCCCTGATCCTTTGATTGAAGGGGAAGATTAAAGAAGATCGTGATTTGAGAATATGGGGAGGGTGTTTTGAAGTTTTAATGTTTTTTTTGGTTGGTTTGAGAAGTGTACGGAGGATGATGGTGGATATCAAAGTGGGTCAAAGTGGATCCAGGTGGAGAACATAATGGATAATCGATACGGAATTCGGATACTTTTTGATACGGAGGTCGGAACTGGAGTAAGTGGAGCATGAGAGCATTTTGTTTTATAATTAGTAAAGTTTGAGATTGATTGATTGGGTGGGTGAGGGGTGAGTGGGTGAGTGGGTGAGTGGGTGAGTGGATGAGTGAGTGATTGTTTGGTAATGACGATGATGATGAGGAGGAGGAGAGGGAGGATATTGCTGATGACGGTGATGATGATTTTATCGGTTCAATTATAAAGTTTGAAAATTCTCAACGGTTCAAGATGGAATGAGGCTGATGTTGATATTGATATCCATTGATGTGATATGAAAGTATGATGATGAATATCTTTCTATATGTTGATGACTATAATACGAGATCGGTCGAGACTAGAGAGCTGGAGAGCCCTGGAGATGATAATTATAGTGAGAATGGAAGAAAGAAGGAACAACGAGATCGGATGAATAATAATAATAATAAAGTCATATAAGCGTCAGATATTGAGGCAGTGCTGTGCATACGGAGTAGGTAGACAAGTATTGTATGGAGGAGTCATTCGTCAACAACAACAACCGCAACAACAACAACACCTACTGTATTAATAAGTAGGTATGAGTAGAATATTATTATTGTTGCCAGTTTTATCATTATTATCATTTATCATTTATTATCATTATCATCATTATCATCATTATCATCATCATATCATCATTCATCCATCATTCATCATCGTAAAAGCTTCCAAATATCAAAATACAAATATCTCATAACCAATTCCAATATCCATCCAATCAAATAATTCATTTTCGTTTTCAAAAATCATCCTTCAAATCATTTTCAATTTTCAATCTCTTTTCCTTCAAATAGAGAAATGCAAGACACCGATCTCTCAAAATAACTTTGACTTTCAAAGATCAACACGAACCTTCTCTAAAGTAAATAATCCACGTGAACCAATCAAGTCAGTGTGGATCCATTGTGGTGGCTGATGTTCCTTGTTGCATTCAACCTTCTTCTCCACAAAATAACTTTAAACCTTGAGTGCCAAGCTTAAACTCCTGATTATCCTTATCGATCTATACCCAATCGAGACAGGACCCACCGAAAGAGTGGCGGCATGGCGTTCGAATGGGAACGAGAACCCTTGAAATGACTTCTGTTACAATAATTAACTTCTCTTGGCTGATTATTGGAGATAATCTGGAAGCATCCCTTTTTTATCTTACCTGCTTGTACAGCGTACAGGCAGACAGGCAGACAGACTACTTCATCTTCTTCCCTCTTCCTCTTCCTCTTCCTCTTTTTGATTCTTTTTATTCTTAAATCACCCGCTTCTTCTCACCCCTTCGAAAATAAATAACTTCCTCTTTTATTTGTGAACCTTTCTATTGGCATCGTCTCTCGTTGTAGTTGCCGTTTTTATTAGACATTGTACTACTTTTCTAATTGAATCCTTCTTGAATCGTCTCTCACTCTCTTCGGGACATTCACACACTCTAGTTTAAAACAATTCTGCCTTTTTTCCTTTGAGGTCAATCACTTTCCTATTTCCTTACGATCGATCAACTTCCTTCGTATTTCCAAAACTTCGAATCAACTGAACTCAAATCATCACAAATCAACACAACACAACTCAACCCAACTCAACCC
Organism: Monilinia fructicola; assembly: GCA_008692225.1. NCBI lineage: Eukaryota > Fungi > Ascomycota > Leotiomycetes > Helotiales > Sclerotiniaceae > Monilinia > Monilinia fructicola. The sequence goes on from VICG01000014.1 coordinate 1,528,741, forward strand.
AACTAAACAACTCAAATCAAAATGAAGACGTTTAACACAATTGCTGCTTTTGGCTGCAGCGGGTTCTGTCTTGGGTGCTCCATCTCAAACGGAGAATTTGGCACCAAGAGCTTCTTCATCTACCTCTCTTTACTGCCATCACAACCAAGGGAAATGGTAAGAATATGTAGATGCCATGAGTGACGGGATAATTACTAATCTCTCACAGCCTTCTTCCAAGGAGACAGCAGATTCTACATTCGTGGAGTCGATTATCAACCCGGAGGATCTTCCAAAATCGTCGACCCTATTGCCGATAAGACTACTTGCGAACGTGATATTGCAAAGTTCAAGGACCTTGGTATTAACACTGTTCGTGTGTACTCAGTTGACAACAGTGCCAATCACGATGACTGCATGACGGCTTTGGCTGCCGCAGGAATTTACTTGGTGCTCGATGTCAACACACCATTGTACTCTCTCAACCGTGCTACCCCAGCCGTCTCTTACAACTCGGTTTACCTCCAAAACATCTTTGCTACCATTGATGCTTTTGCCAACTACACCAACGTCTTGGCATTCTTCTCGGGAAATGAGGTTATCAACGATGATACCACAACTAGTGCTGCCCCATATGTCAAGGCGGTCACTCGTGATATGAGACAATACATCGGAAGCCGTGGATACCGCAAGATCCCAGTCGGGTACTCTGCCGCTGATGTTGACTCCAACCGATTGGAGATGGCTCAATACATGAACTGCGGTACCGATGATGAGCGTAGTGACTTCTTTGCCTTCAACGATTACTCCTGGTGTGATCCATCTTCATTCACAACCTCTGGATGGGATCAAAAGGTCAAGAACTTCACCGACTATGGAATTCCTATCTTGTAAGTACCATCATTTTGAGTGGAAGCATGGAAACTAATCCACCTTAGCCTTTCCGAGTATGGTTGCAACACCAACACACCGTAAATTCGAAGAAGTCGCATCTCTCTACAGCACTGACATGACTGGAGTTTACTCTGGTGGTCTCGTCTACGAATATTCGGAAGAAGGATCCAAGTACGGTCTCGTTACCATCAGTGGCAGCTCTGTCACCGAAGGTAATGATTTCACCGCTCTCAAAGCTGCTTTTGCCAAGACCTCAAACCCAAATGGAGATGGTGGATACAGCTCTTCCAGCAAGTCATCTGACTGCCCAGCTAAATCATCGACCTGGAATGTTACATCTGATGCTCTTCCCCGCTATCCCATCTGGTGCTGCCGCTCTCATGAAGACTGGAGCTGGTAAGCCCCGCTGGATTGACTGGTGCTGGTTCCCAAAATGCTGGAGGAACTTCCACTGGAACTGCTACCGCTGGATCTGGATCTGTTACAGCTGTTGCCACTGGTGCTAGTTCTGGAACTGCCACTGGTACCAACAAATCAAGTGCAGGAAATGCGTTGGCCCCAATGGATAAGACACCATTGGTTCTTGGTACATTGATTGCAAGTTTGACCTTTGTCGGTGCGGCACTTTTGTAAATTTGGGGGGATGTATGATGTAATGGAGGAATGGATCGTGGAGAACATAGATTGGATTGTATGTTTCTAATCAGACGTATTTCACGGGGAAGGTGATGAAATTGAGAAAGGATAGATTATGAACAGTGGTTGGTGGTATGATACCTTATTTATTTTTCAAAGGCTTGTTGATGGATGGGATTATAGAATACAAAATCAATTCTAAAACTCTATTTTATGTTTCTTTGTTTTTCCTTTGTTAATTAATTGAATTATCATCAGTCAATGAAGTTTATACCAAATTATATTCCTTTATTCCTTTCATTCCTCATGGTGATGTGATACTTGATGAATTTATCATCAAGGTCTACGGGAATACATCTTTGGATCTCATCTTGCTCTATCTATCTACGAGGTACTTGTGCTATTGATTCGATCCATCCATTCATCCATCCATCCATCCATCCATCACTTTCCTTTTCTTTCCTATTGATTTCCTAATCTTTTATTTCCTTGTATTTCCTTCCATTTCCTTCCATTCCACTCCATTCCACTATATTCCATTCCTCATCTTCCTTTCCTCTTCGTTTCTTAATTATTTTTAAATCGCTTTTATTAAATCAATATCTTATTATTAATATTTGTTTATTTGTTTGTTTATTTGTTTATTTGTTTATTTGTTTATTTATTTTATTTATTTATTTATTTATTTATTTATTTATTTATTTATTTATTTATTTATTTATTTATTTATTTATTTATTTATTTATTTATTTATTTATTTATTTATTTATTATTTATTTATTTATTTATTTATTTATTTATTTATTTATTTATTTATTTATTTATTTATTTATTTATTTATTTATTTATTTATTTATTTATTTATTTATTTATTTATTTATTTATTTATTTATTTATTTATTTATTTATTTATTTATTTATTTATTTATTTATTTATTTATTTATTTATTTATTTATTTATTTATTTATTTATTTATTTATTTATTTATTTATTTATTTGTTTTATTTGTTTGTTTGTTTGTTTTGTTTGTTTGTTTATTTGTTTGTTTGTTTGTTTATCGAAACCCCCTAGGATTCAACGAACGATGAACGGATAAAGAAGCGCTTAGGGAAGTCTTAAGCCTTAACGGTAATTTATTATGCCCTAGAGAGATTGAGTTAAAGTAAAGCTCTTCCTTCTTTTCTTCTTAATGTAAGATGAGATGAGTCGCTCATCGATAAACTCGTATTCAACATCTTCTCTTGTATTTTCAAGCATCGGAATGGCAAGTGGTGTTTTGAATCGTGGTGTTAGTAGTAGTAGTAGTAGTAATAGTAGTAATAGTAGTAATAGTAGTAATAGTAACAATAGTAATAATAATAATAAGTAATAGTAATAATAATAGTAATATAGTAATAATAGTAGTAATAGTAGTAGTAATAGTAGTAATAGTAATAGTAGTAATAGTAATAATAGTAATAATAATAATAATAATAGTAATAATAATAGTAATAGTAATAATAGTAGTAATAGTAGTAGTAATAGTAATAATAGTAGTAGTAGTAATAGTAGTAATATTTATTTACGTTCTTTTTAGATTTCCCTAAGAGTATAAAGATGTATTAAACTAAGGAATTATATATATAGAATCCTATATAAAAAAGATTAAAAAAAACCTTTTGCTTTCGAATATATAGTTTTAAATCCTTAATTCTATAATATTTTAATTTTTTCGTATAACCTTAAAAGTATTTTGATATAAAAGCATATATATATATATATATATAAAGTCGCCTATACTACTTCTCGCCACCCCCCCCCCCTCATTTGACTAGTATTTTATAAAAAAACGGCCATTTTAACATATTTATAAGTATACGAAAAATAAATATATATTTTTTAAATTTTAACTATAGCTTCTATATATAATTATTAATAAATTCTAAAAATCTTAAATTCTTGCGATTTTTTTATAAAGAGTTATAGAAAATTGTAGAAAATCAAAATTCTAATTTTCGATTTGTATGTAAATCCTATACAAAATCATAATATTTAAAAAAAGTTATATTTATTTAATAAAAATAGCTAAAAATAATCTAAAAAATTTTAAAGAATCTTAAAGTTAATTTCAATTGAATATATTATTTTAATAATATACTCTTATTTATAATAAATGTTTAATATAGATTTTTAGATTTTAACGATAAGATTTTAGATAAAAAAAATTCTAATTTCAATTTACTCAATAATTTCAAATTATTATATATATTTTTAAATAGCTTATTTACTATATATTGATTAATAGATTCTATAAAGATTTATAGATTATTTTTAATTATTTTTGTTTAGAAATTATAAATATTTGTTTCAAAGTTTCAATCTTGTACGTGATTTCTATACAAATTCAAAACCGAAAATTTTAATTTTTTATAATTCTATATTACTCTTTATAAAAAAATCGTAAAAATTCAAGACTTTTAAAATCTATTAATAATCATATGTAAAAGCTTTGATTAAATTTTAGAAAATATATATTTATTTTTTGTAAAGTTATTAATACATTAAAATGGCCGTTTTTAGTGTGAAATGCTAGTCAAATGAGGGGGTGACGAGAAGTAGGATAGGCGACTTTAATTGTATTATAAAGCTATATTTAATCAAAAGTTATAAAATTAAAAGATTATTATTATTATTATTATTATTGAAAAAAAGCTTTTAGGAATAACAGTATAATTTAAAATTTAAAATAATAGTATTATAGTTTTCTTAAAGACAAGTAGTTTGATTGATTTAATCTTAGCTTTCTAGACTCTTATAGATAAAAGCTATAGGTTTATAAAGGGCACCACAAACAGGTGTTGACCTTCGCCCTCCTGAATCGTGGTGTTGGAGGAGGGGATGGCTCGCGAAATCGAAGGGTTTAGTGTGTTTCTTTCCCCTTCCGCTTTTTCTCCTACTTCGCCTTCAATTTCTGGGCTTTTCGCGCTCTCAATGATTCTTCTAAATACTATAATGGTGTACCTAGGTAGGTATAGCATGTCTTTCTTCATGTTTTCTTTACTTGTCCAACGTGGTTCTCATCACCACCATCATCATCGAGTAGACGATACCAGCAGATACAAAAATCCCCACGATGAATCGACGCGCCACCCCTCCTCCACCCCTTCTACAGCATCGCCAAACACCACACGCACAATCGCATGGGTATCACACGATGCCCCTTCGCGCAGAGGAAGAAGGAATTACCCTAGAATTATCCACAATCTCACATATACATCATGCCAGCATCATCCGCTCACTCCCTCTCCCCATCAAAACAGCGCAGAAGTGAAAGTTTCCGCAAGCTTGTAGTTCTAACTTTACTAACAAGATGATCGAGCGAGCGAGCGATTCTTGTTCGGTGATGTATGAGCAAGAGATAAATCACATGGTTAGATGGATGGGCACATCCCACGTATATATATCCTATCTATCTATCCATCCATCCATCCATCCTCATTTGAATCAAACGTCGTGCGTCGGCGTACCAACCCGTTCAAGCCATATCCTCGTGAAAGATTTTGATGTAAGGGGAGAGAGGTTTCGGGGGATGTGTGTGGGGATTGTGGGTTGTGGGTTGTGCGGGGTATGAATGGATTTGGATTTAGAGGCGGATATGCGCTATTGTATCGGTTGAAGGATGGGCTCTGGGCTATTGGGCATTAATCAATACATCAAAATCATGTATACAATAAATATATATTATATATATATATATATATCTCATTCCACAGCAAATGACCGGAAGCAGAGTTCGACGCACATGCCAGATTCCCGGTCGGAAGGGCTAGCGTGGGTGCTCTATTGCTCGTTTGTGGATTCAAGCTATCTCACAGGTCGTACGTTGTGATTCTTAACTTGGAGTCGAGTCTCGGGTCGGTATATGGGTCATGCTCTGGTGTTCTGTTCGGTCAATCATTTTATGAAACGAAGGCCGTGGTGGCGCGATAGAGTTGCGTGGATACGGGAGACTATACATGGGGTGTGGATGTGGGCTATGCTGGGCTGCGGTGGTAAGGCTTTATGTGAAGAGGGGAAAGATGATGTGAGATGGAAATAGGGTTGGGCGGAGGATGTTTGGTGTTTGGGTGGAAGGAGGATATGGGTTGGAGGTTGGTCGAGGTTTTGAGTGAGGTTTTGAGTGGGGGGTTGAAGATGGACGAATAGATGATGGGAAGCGAAGGGGGAAAAAGGTGGTAGCTCTTGATGGAGGGTTAATGTGGATATGATAGACGAGGGACAGGAGGTAAGAGTATGGAGTTATGGAAACGACAGCTGCTTCCAGATTCAAATTGATTTGTTGATTGGATTTGGGCATTTGACTATTTTATGCGTAAGAAATAGGGTCGAATTTGTATCTGAAGTTGAGAATGACAATGAGTGGCCGAAGATTTTTATTCAAATATGCTCAGTAGAACCTCGGACTTGAAAGAATGTCTCCTGAGTGTAGTCTGGATATAGTCTGCAGTTTGTAATCTGTAAGGTGATGGAAACGAGGAAGCTTAGCCCATATGTTTTATATGCTTTAACCTCATAATGTAAACTGTACCTCTTACACTTGAAGACTCTGACTGTGGGAAGAAAAGTAAGCTTTCTGAGATACACCCTTGTGATTGTAATAGATAATCACTAACATGTATTATTTTATGATATAGATGAAGAACATAGAGAGATGTATGAACGTCACCACTCCAAACACCGCGACATCTTCCATAATTTCCCCCCTGTCTTAATAACCCTATCGCATTTATCTTCAAACCTCCAAAATCACCACCAGTTACATTTCCACGACCCCAGACCTAAAGATTACATGGGTGAACTCCCAAGATTCTGTTTTAAGCCCAGCATGTTCCCAATCAACAACGCCACAAGAACATCATTGATCCACGATAAAACCAGAGAGATGAAGATCCGAACGTGTGAAAAGACTGTGATCTTTCGATATATTTCCTTCCCCGTTACGAATTCCTGCAGTGAAATCCCTTCACTTGCCTCGCTGAGTTTGTATGTAGATATATTGAGGTCAGATTCGGGGTTTAAGAGAGCACCTGTGCGATTCGATAAACGATGGTCACGTATAGGCGCACCGATCGTGTCGCGAGAAAAGTAGGGGTATTTTCAGCTGCGAGACGTATACTGTGAGGTTATCTGCGGATTTGTTTCTTCTCACATAGGACATAGATAGACCAAATCGTTGAAGATTTAGCCATGAATTTGTATCACTAGTAGAAGACTATTCTCGGTGCTTGGATCTTTAATAATACCAACGCTTCGAGGAGCCGGGATGGATGTAAGATATATGGCTCAATCGTTTTGAGAGAATTGAATTCATGACAGTCTGTGCACTTCCTTTCTTTGATGTGAACTCCGAAAGGAACGCGTTGTCCATTTTACCACTTCAGATTCATGGAGCCATTTCCCAATAGCTATCATGCGAGGATAGTAGGGTAATCCCAGGGACTGCTACCCGAAGCCACAAATCACGAAAAAGTTCTTTTGAATAATGATAGAGCGTATCCAAATAGAGTTTTGAGAGCATTTTCATATGGGGTACTTTTTGCAATTTGAGGGAACTTACCGCCATTGTATAATGATTTCGGATAAGGTAGAAATGCATCAGAGAGTCCCAAGATGAGAACAACCAGTCAACTCAAGTATATCTCCAACCACTCACTCTTAACGAATAAAAGCTGCCATTGAGCCTCCTCCTTTCATCTCTGATCTTTGAAGCTCGACCTATCTTGGCTTACTTCTTCTATTCCTTCGGCCAATAAGTAGACTTATCCTTCTAGATGGGGTACTAGATCCACCAGCCAATCGTCACTCCCTCATTGTCTCATTCAAACTATCGATCTGGACCTAAGAATGGGTATACCTTCCTCAAGGTTCGACCCGAGACCTCTCGGGCCTGCGAGCATGTGACTGAAAATTGGGGATACTGGTAACAAGACTGTATTTCACTGGCTTTGCACCCTGGAAAAGGCAGAGGATATTTCTATCATGCCACCAACAAGTTTGGGTCAAGCAAATTTCAATTCCAAGAGAGGTTGAACTCCGATATTAACACATCTTTACACATGAACTTCTCTGTGGCGGTGAGAATCTCTGACATCGACTCAGACCTGCGGAACAGATTGAGAAATGTACTGAGGTACTGAGGGCGCCATACAACTATTCAGATGGAGAGTGCCGATTGATGACTCAACAAGTGTGTTCTATCCAGGACGTGTATTCCGCTTGGGCTATATAGTCATCTCCCAGATCTTGCCAAACACGGGGAGTAGTGAGGTTGTACACCTCCTGTGAACAATCCTGTCAGAGAAGAAAAAGCCATAAACTAGAAAAAAGTTCGCTCATTCGAGAAAATGAAGAATCCGAGAGTATAGACAAATGACGGGTCCCCTGATCATCCGTTCAGAGTTATTTTTCACGCATACAAAAACTGATGTAAGACAGTAGCAAATCCCGAATTCGCATCACAGAGATGTGAGCGCGGTGGAGGAAGGCCTTGGACACCATGATGAATATTCTTGTAGAATGCGTAATTACATGTCACTCATCACCATCTCCAAGGAAAAGATGCAAGCAAACCCTTCTTCTTCGATTTGCTTGTAGTTGAGTAGAGCTTCATTTTCATAGCATCACAGCATACCCAGAACGCCTTTTCACACTCGACGTGAGGAATCATAAACCTTGAAGATGAATCTCATCATTTTCGACCTCGCGTAAAAATGAATACGCATAGGAACCTATCAGAAATGATAATGAAATCCGATGAAGGCGACGCTGTAAATTGTTAATCATCTTGTGTGGCATATTGTAATGATGAAGTACTAGTTTCAAGAGAATTCATTGGCTGATTCAAAATGGTAAAGGTGGTGGGAAAGCGGGGGAGATGGCTATTTCCGGTGCCAGTTCTGGTGATGATGTATGTGTTTGTCGAAGTAGAAAACGATATTACTCTGGTTCCGCCAAGTGGAGTAACTGAGCTCGACACGGATTCATATTTCTTTACAAGATTGGGCTGAAAGTGGCATATCAAACCTACTCACAAAATCTGACTCCCAAAAAAATCCAATGGCCGGAAAGAAGCGTCTGACGGGACTGTTGAAAGGGAGCCTGGTACCCGGCGTAATACTTGATCATCAATCGAGATAGATTCACTTAAAAATACCAAACGATAATTAGGTGTTATTCGGAGTATTCCGGAATAGGACATGTGCATACAACATACCGCTCTATTATTTATTTTTCTTGAATGGATCGTGATGCAGGAGCGGGTAGATACTCAAATGTGAACCAACACATACATAGCGTTCCAGCCATCCAGAGTCTGGAGCAGTTGAATTACAACAGCCACTTCTATCAACCACCTTGTATTTCTCTCTAAAGTACACACTTGATCTTCTGCATACAGCCGCACTTAATCATAACAGTATTGAGATAGCTAGTTCGACATTTGATGTTTGCGTTATACATATCGCACAAATGCAAACATGGAAACTGACTTGAAATAAACGCAAATATAAACACAAACACAACGCGTGTCATAGCTTGCACTTTCCCAGGAGTGACTCAGACGTGCTATTACATGTGGAGGAAATCTTATACCAGAAAAGGTACCCGTCACCAAATCTAATCTCCAATATATCAAAGCTGAGACATATGATGAGATATAAGAAAGTGGGGACAGCTAACAGGGAAAGAAATATCTTTTGGTTCGATATGGCATAGCAGTCAATCGTATTGGACACATCAATGAAGAATTTCCGTGTCAAATTCCAGTGTGTTCAACTGTCATGCGGGCTTACACATTATGTATATGTCACTTCCCAACAACCTGGTCCTCAAAATAATAAGGCCTAATCAAATAACATGCAAGATGTAGCCATGCGACTCATCCACTTTTACTTAGCCACACCGCTCGGTAGCAAGTTTTTGAGTGGAGCTGAAAGACTCACAGTGTCAAGACTAGATCATCTGCATCAGATATGGGAGGGTAATAGGTCTACTGGTTGGGGAGCAATGCGTAGTACGGAGACGAAATGTGGTGTAACACCCTCAACTTCGATTTTGTTTGCAACTGTTAAGAGTTTATTATAGTGCCATATGCGCGATGAATTTTTTCAACTATGCCAATCAGATTTCCTTACTCCTGTTCGCTTGTAATTGAGGGCCCAAGCCCAATGTGATCAGTCAGAAACAGAATAAGGGGAGGCCCTTGTCGACATCTAATCCCTACTCCCACACATTTTATTCTGCTCCAAACAAACAAACAGTTTGATTTTATGGCGAATTCTATAAGGGAGAAGATATATTTCAATATTGTAGAAATAGTTTGGCTTGGTAGATAACGTAGAGCGACTTGCATAGATATAGAGCACACAAATAAGCCATAGGGAATCAATACCTAGTGACCGGAAACTATTCATACTCGGTTGTCATCATGCAATCTCAAATGATACCCAAGAGGTTCCTGTTCGGCAACCGTGAGGACTATATTCTCAAAAAGCGACTCGAGATAATTTCTAAGCGGGAAGAAGAAAACTTAGATGACACTGTTCAGAGTATCACATCAATTCCTCCTGCCCCAACTCCCATGAATACACCCTGTTCCTTCCAGGACACATCACAAGATACACAACAACTTGACGAGCGTCAAAAAGACTGTTCGAAGAATGAAAACCCCGTTCAAAACAGCTCGAATACACTTACTTCCAATATGAAATCTCAAACTCAAATAAAATCTTCCTCAACACAGCTCCTCGAGCACTGGAAGGCTGCTGCAATTGACTCCCAGAAAGAGGTCCAGATGCTCAAGTCTCAAATCATAAAAGTCGAGGCGCAGAACAAAAGCCTGATTGACGCACGGAGTCGAAGGGAGATGATGACTAGAGACCCAACTGTGGCAATTACATACGGCTTGTTACAACACAATCCGCAAAAAACACAGAATATTCAACAACTAGAGAAGGATGCGAGTTTTATAAACATGGACGGCGAATTTGACGCACTACTTCCTCCAAAGCAGATCAATGCATGTATGGAGAAAATGAAACTGGCCTTGAATTCAGTAATGTACAAGAACGGTATAAGCCTGCGGCTTACTTTGAACACCATAAAGGCCAATTCTGACCTTCAAAGTCTTCTCAATCTTCTATTTGGTACTGGAGCAAATCTGGAACTTGAGAGATATATGAAGGATTTAGATCCACAGCTACTGCTTCGTGGACTTGCCTTGGCAGCAGTGAGACAATGGATTTTTATGACAGATTTTCCAGGATTCAAAGAAAATCGTCTCTCGAAAGCTCAAATTAAAGTTATGTCACAGAAAGGTGTTTCTTGGGTTTCTTTTAACTTTCTGCCACATGCTGACCATTCAATTTTCCAGGTAATTGGAAATGTGCCCGGAGACTTGCTATTGCAAGCTACCTAAGTATAATACGGGATCCTTCATTTTCAGGACAGGATCTACGTGAGCAGACACAGCATCTTGTAATGCGATTTTCCAGGGCTCTTGCTCCGCTTTGCAAGCCCCCACATGATTCCGAAAAAATCCTCAGTAATATATGGATTGATTCAGAGGGTACAATTGGAAGTCTGTTTAGGATAGCCTTGACTTTCAAGGCCGTAACTGTTGCTACTAAGCACCGTTATGAATTTGTCGTATATCCACCAGGAACAGTAGCAGCTAAAACCATACCGGCTGTCGAGAACTCCACGGTGCCTAATCAACCAGGAAAAGATTTGACTAGCGACGTTTGGAAACATGCATCATTGTGTGTTTATGAGGTAGAATCCAACTTTCAAAAGAATGAGCTTGAGGCTGCTATGGTCAAACCAGACAATTTTGTTCTACAAGAGGCAGATGTGCGAGATAAGAAATGTTGTCTTAATATTGCAATGACAATTTCGAAAGGTAAGAATGCGATGTGCTCTCGAATGAATGATCTTGTAAAGAGCTGACCTTTGTTCAGGGTTCGACGAAAGCCATTGGGATGTCAACGAGGAAGTCGATTCGGTAGCAAGCACCGGGCTTGGGCAAAATAAAGCGACAAGTAAAATAATACAAGAGAAGAAAGTTGATCCAACAATCATTGATCAAGCAAGTGCTGCGCACCGGTCCGAGCCCATTGTCAAGAACGGTTTGCAGTCGGGTGTGGAGGCTTCAATCGACAACCGAACGGGAAAACATTCCGATATAACATCCGGCCAGCGCAGCGAAATGATAACCAAAATCTCACACTCTTGCTCAGTTTGCTTGAACGTGTTCACTGCGGGAGATTTTGAAGCGCACCTGCAAATCAGTAAGTCGCGTGATAGCTTGAATGGCAGCACTGACGAAATATAGGGCCTATCTGGTGTCAACCTCCTTGTTCATGCGGTGGCAAATACTATGGGAAAGCATCGATTGCTAAGCATAAACGGCATGAAAAGAAAAAGAAGAATATAGTGCCGGAGTCGGGCAGTAGTAAGAGAGTGAAAGCGCCCGGCCTTGATTTGCTGGTAGAGATCACAAGAAAAGAAATTGATGTTGTCGAAGCAGAGACAGCTCAAAAACCTCCAGAAAAGTCACCAGAAAGATCCCGCCGAAGATCAACGCGATTGAATACACAAGAAGACATGGCCATTGAAGTGAAAGAAGTTACTGTTGGCGACCCCTCTACACCTCATAAACCAGGACAGCGATCAGCGAGCCCTCAGTCTACCAAATGTGAAAATTGTGGTATTGCATACAAAAGTCTTCGCAACCTCACCAGGCACAAAAATGCTGGAGGTATAGTAGTCCTAACCGTATCTCCCTAGGCCATTGGCTAACGAACGATCATAGCTTGTAAAAGGTGTCCTGATTGTGGGAATCTGGTTGGCAACTTGGAATCGTCAAAAAGACACCAATGCTCTGGGCCTTTAAAGAAATCCAAAAATAAAGATCTCAAAGCCTTGCATGATTATCGCACTAGACAAAAAGTCAAAACTGCAGTCTGTGAAGAAAAGGCCCTCACTAAGTCTAACGAGACTGTTGATAATCAAAGTTGGATAGAAACCAGGCAAATGAGCTCGAAATCATCAGAAAATCCAAAAGCAAACTTGGAAATCTCTAACGATGATCGCACAAAGACTCAAAATCATCAGGTTTGCAGTCAAGTTGGCTCTCCTCTTTCCAATGAGATCACAAAATCCATGACTCCTGCTGCAAGCCCAGAAGGAAGTCCACTCAAGAGAACGAGACCTAGTGAGAGTCAAGATCAAGAAAATCCGCAGATACAAGGAGGTGGTTCTACCCCTGGAGAGACCGAAGAAATGCGGCCAACTAAATTGCGTAAGTGATAATCATTGTCACAAGAATCTTGACTGAAAGTATCAGGTCGATTGGATGTTGTGCAAGAGGTGACAGCAAAGCAAGATTGTCCACGTTTCTCGGAGCAGAAACAATCTACATTCAAGTCCAACTACATACACCTGCTAAATCCTTCTCAATCAAGTAATTTTGAGTTTGAGAAATGGCAAACTTTTACCCCTCAAGAATCCAACGAGCGTGGATTGGGCATCAGTTCCGATGCTGCCGGTCCGAAGAACAACTGGGATTTGGATGGTGATTATATTGCTTTTGAATCTCAAAGCGATACTTACTCTGATTTATTGGGGAGCTTTCCACATTCCTTTGGCATCCCTCAGAACTTCAATGGTGAAAGTCCTGGATTTCTTTCCGCCAAGGGAGTGTGCGTACATGGATCTCAACACCCAATCCTTCCTGGACAGCTGCTTGCTTATGAAGGCTATCATGCCGCAGAGAATAACAAGCAAACTCCAGGGCTGATACACCCGGTGATACCTCAAGGAGAAAGGAAGGGGGTGGGCCACGATTATTGATGACGGGCTTATGACCGTAAAATGGGTTGTTGGCATGGGATTGGAGAGTTGTGTTTTTGAGTGTGTTAAGGAAGCGTCGAAGTCTTATACGAGAAGTCCAGGAATTATAAAAAAAAAGTGTCAAGAGAAAGTCTTTCTAAGCAGAATCAATGAATGTGGACCAAAGTTTTCTGGGTTTTGTTGTACAAGTATGAATGTTACCTAGGTATCCATGATATTTATCCAAAACATTACCACGTACTGAAAAGAAGGGAGGGAGTACAGTATTCTGTGAGTTGATGTGTGTGTGTATGTATTGTATTGTATTGTATTGTATTGTATTGTATTGTATTGTATTGTATTGTATTGTATTGTATTGTATTGTATTGTATTGTATTGTATTGTATATTGTATTGATTGTATTGTAGGCGGAAGTGATCAACCAATGTTTTTGTGCTTATAATAAGATATAATCAGATCTTACATAACCCTGCTTTACTAGCTACGAATGCGATGATGAAGCTATATCACGTGAGCCGCATGTCTCACAGTCCTACTAGGGACTGTATTATTGTCTTATGTCAGCCAAAAACCTTGAGGGACAGGGATTCTGCCTTATCAGTACGGAGTATACAGTTCTATAGAGTAGATACTGTAGCTATACGGAGGAGAATCTCTACCAGAGGATCTTGTCATTTGATAATCGAATTCATGTTGCCGTATCGGAAGTTCTCGATGTTCTTGCATAAGCTTACTTATTAGTACAGTACCTACCTAGGTAGGTATGCTCTGAGATTTATGCATGTCTTGTGCATATCTTGTGCATCAACTTATGCGTATCTTGTGCATCCTTCCTCCATACCTACCTAGGTAGGTATGTACTTTATACTTACTAGTATAAGTACTTAGTAGAGGTTACGTCACATGTGATATCACATGTGAGCTATACCTAGATCAGGTTAGTATATTGATATTAACTTGGAAACTTCATTGGATCTTCCATATCCAAAAACGAAACCCTTCCCCCTTACACTCATCTGCACTGCCAGTAATATCGACACAGTCGAGTAATAAGGTTAGTTCTATCAAGTCATCAACAAATCGAAGAACGAATTGAAGCTTCATGTATGCTTTTGCCATTTTTTTTTTTCATTTCGAGTGTTAGATAAATAGGTCATTTTGAACACCTTTCTTCCATCTCCATCTCCACCTCCATTTCCATTTCCATTTCCATTATTACGATTAGATACATATATGTACTCCGTATGAGCTCCCGCCCGCATCTACATCTGCAGACCTTTTGGTGATCAATCCCACCACCCCGGTTGGTTGCAGGACCAGGTAGTCTCTTCATCGTCCATTCCTTAATTAGTACAGTAAATAGAACTTCACACTCACACTTTTCTTTGCATACAACTTCTCATGAAGCGCGGTTTTGTGGCTTGACAAAGAAAGCCCCTTGCAGGGCACAGTGCACATATAACAATTCGTCACAGTATGAAAGTCGGCGGCATACCTGCAGTGCATGTATAACAATTCGTTTTGACATTCGGCGCCTCACCTGCAGACCGTGCATAGAACTATATAACAGTTTGTTTTGACAGACAGTCTGCGGAAAGGTAATCAATCATCTAACAAGACATCTTTTTACTCGAATTTATACACCTACCAGCATTATCTATGTATACTCCGTACATACGGAGTACATACCCAGGTATCGATAGTCTGCATTCAAGCACACAATTACCTTAGCTTCTTCCTCCAGGATCAAGGTTTCCAACTTCTTACACCGATCAAAGCGGCCCGCACTTAACCCTACACTACGCCCGTTTGCGATTCTTACTTTGTGTACCCATATCTCGCATTTGGTCCATCAAAAGTTTACCCAAAACCTTACAATGGCAGAATCAGAACCTTTACTGCAAGAGAAAATGGAGGTTCCTCATTGTGAGGTCTTTACTCGAGAATTGTCAGACTCATGGCTAATGTTACCCCAGCAGCTTTCACATTAGCCAAACCAGATCGGCGAGGTCGAACACTCCCGCAAGCTATCGCGCATCGAGGATATAAAGCTGCGAATCCCGAAAATACCATGGGTGCATTTAGAGGTGCTGTTGAAGTGGGCGCGCATGCGATAGAAACTGATTTGCACATTTCCAAGGACGGGGTCGTGGTTATTTCACATGTGTGTTATAACCTGAGGATTTACGGTCTCATTGCGACCAAAGGCTGACGCGCTTCTCAAGGACCCAAGTCTTAAAAGATGTTTTGGTGAGGATAAAAAGGTGATAGATTGCGACTGGTCATATATATCTACCCTTCGCACCGTTCAGGCCCCTCACGAACCAATGCCCCGTCTCCGAGATCTCTTAGAATACCTCGCTACCCCTGGGCTAGAAGATATATGGATATTGTTGGATATCAAGGTATTTTGGCCATCAACACTTTAGTCCTTGAAAACAAATCGAGTTGACGAAACCAAAAAGCTTGATAATGATGCAGATCAAATAATGAGTTTAATCGCTTCAACAATCAAAGAAGTAAAACCGACGAGACCTTGGAACCAGAGAGTTCTGTTAGGCTGTTGGGCTGTATGTTATTCTTTTCTTCTCATCCAGACCATTCCCGCAACTGTCTTTCCGATCACCTCGAAAGTTTACTGATAACAATCATCTTAGGCCAAGTATATTCCTCTTTGCGCCACTTACCTTCCTGACTTTCCAATAGCTCACATTGGATTCTCAATAGGATATGCGCGGCAGTTCCTATCAGTACCAAATATAAATTTTAATATATTGCGCCAGATTCTAGTAGGACCTGGCGGTCATAAATTTCTAGCCGATACCAGAGCTGCAAAACGATCTGTGTTTTGTATGGACAGTTAATGAAGAGCAATGGATGAGATGGAGTATCAAGAAAGGGGTAGATGGAGTGGTCACAGATGATCCCAAGAAGTACCTGGACGTATGTGAGGAATATGATTCTGCAAATCCGAAGAATGTTGCCTTTGGAATCAAGGATTGGATGTTGATTATATGGTTCAACTTGCTGGCCATGTTATTTTCATGGCTTTTTAGGTATAGATATGGTTTCACGATAGACAAGAAAAAGGTTAGAGAGGGTTATGAGACATCTAAGCGCAATCGGGCTTTGTCTTCATGACACATCAAGAAATAGATTACCATGGAAATTCACGAATCCCCAAGAGTTCCGCTGACTTTTTTACATCTTGGGCTTATCATGATTCACGGTTATGGTAGGATTTACTAGGTATTTCGGTTATTCATGTTCAAGACTTTTGAAGGAATTGAGGACGCCTGCGAATGATGATGGTATGTTAAAGATGCTATTGATGATACCATTGGAGATGCTAATTGTGATTCAAGGTCAACAGTAGAATTGTATCTGTCTCATACATCTTTTTTTTTCTGTTGTGCTTGACTTCTTTTGATTTCTTTCGAGCAAATGACCCTCAACTCCCTGAATCACCAATTATTTCCCTGTACAATCATCATTTACGTTAATAAAGAATCATTGTTGTGTTTAATGTATGCCATTTTGCATATCTATTTTCAATATGTCTTCAAATCCTCTTCTTGTTTGATATATGCAACAAGCAAGTATGTGCAATACATACACGATAATATTCAAGTGCAAACACAAACAAAGATACACACACTATTGCTCCTCATACCTTAGTTTACCACGACAAAGGTGCGCCAAATTAGAAAGTCTAGGGCCTCATTACTACGTGAATTGTCGAAAGTGTCAAGGTCAAGAGAGAGATAGCTTTGTAGTATTTTGGATAGCAGGAGAAAACAAGGTCCATAATAGTAAGTTTGAAAGAGAGGAACAGAACGGGAAGGGTACAGATAGCGACCATATGCTCGGCACAGGACATTTCGACTTCGTGCCGAATCGGGATCAGAGGGCTATGGAGGGGGTGTTAGGGTATATCAGGATGGAACGGAGGAGGCAAAACGCGAGAAGAAAGGTTTAGGAAACACTCCTTTAGAAGCTCCTACAGCTAGCATGGGCGGATTAAACGCAGAACCTTTCGACGATTCACACCAACCAATCAACGGAAGCACATACGATCCCAAGACCAACGCACCAAGAGCACAGAGCTTTCCAATAAAAGTCAAATCCAAAAAAGTCAGGTGTGTTTGGAAGTCTAAAGAAACTGATCATTCGACCCAAGAGTGAGCAGGATACGGCTGCTACAGGTGAGCGTCAATCGCCCATCCAGAGTAACTATGACAGTCAAGGGACCAACAGACTCAATACCATTGCAGGTAGTTTTAAGGGAAGCAAGAAGCCTGAAGAACTCGAGGA
Source organism: Monilinia fructicola (assembly GCA_008692225.1). Taxonomy (NCBI): domain Eukaryota; kingdom Fungi; phylum Ascomycota; class Leotiomycetes; order Helotiales; family Sclerotiniaceae; genus Monilinia; species Monilinia fructicola. The sequence continues at coordinate 1,546,454 of VICG01000014.1, forward strand.
ACATGGTTCTTTTTCTGTATCAGAAGATGGCCGCAAGATCGATAATGCTACGGGATATGAAATCATTACGTTGGATAAATTCTGTCAGCTCCATTTTAACGGCGCGTCGTTGCGGGTCCTGGTTCTACGGATCCGGTGACATCAAATGCAACGTCGGCACCTATTGATATACCTCGAAAATAATCGCGCCAGAGAAGCAGGCGCCGAACGGATTGCGAGGGCTTATATAGAGGAACTTCCTTCTAGCCCTTTTGATGGCGAACGTGGATTTCTGAGCTCAATCAACAGCCACCATGGAAGACAAGGTTCTACCGATTCAAGCGCACATGCGAGGTCTGATTCAACTCTTTCAGGCCGACAGAGTCAAGATACTCACCCCAACATTTCCGACAGAATGAGCATGAATACTGAATTCTCTCAACCGGACGAGGAGTTAATGGAGCAGGTTCTTTCGACTAGCAGTGGAGGTGTTATGAATATAACACCACACAATGTCGATAATGTACTTGCCGTTTTGAAAGGAAGCTTGGGGACTTCATCGTCATCGTTGTCTATTGGTACACCCCCGAGGCATCATGCTTTGAGTCATCCAGGTCATTCAAATAGTTTCGAAGCATTGCCCATTTCTGTACCTAGACCTGCCAGACTTCGTGCTCTCGAGTCTCAGGGGTCTCAGTGTAAGTTTGTCAGATTCCCAGGGGTTCGGTGAGAGAGTTGCAAAAGCTCATTGGGCACAGGGAAATATTTTGGGGAGATCGCCTTCTACGCCTTCTGCGCCTTCGCCTTTACAGCAGAGTACGAATCTGGGTGAGCCATCAAGGCCTAGAGATATTCCGACGAGGAACAATACGACAATCCAAGCTCCTATTAGGGGTTTTGCTTCGCATAAGAGGAATGATACCAAAGATGTGTTACATTCTCGACACCCTCTGGCCAATGAAGTTACTCGGAGCCATATCCTCGCCAAGTCCCCTCAGACGCAGACTACCAAGCGTCCTATTTTACAGGTTATTCAAGAGCCCCCACCGGAAACCATCCCTGGTCCTCGATACTCTACCATACCTGTATCCCCACCCCCATCTTCCAAGTCTGTGGGTAGCGAGCAAGGTCGGCAACCCTCTCAATTATGGAAGGGGAAGGGTACTTCAGCGGCAAAGCCCGGTTGCCGCGCCAAAGATCGCGTCAATCCGACTTTGGATAGGTCGTCTGTGATGACAACTATTTCGCAATTCATACCTTCTCGCAACGAGAAGCTCGACGAAGTCACGGCAAAGGATAGCTCGGGTAATATATCCGCAAAAGTACCTCGCCAACAAATCGGTCGTCCAAATTCTCATCATCTACCTTGGGAAAATGATATTCCCACGGTTCCTCACATTCCAGAAGCCTATACAAAACATCCCATGGCTCTTCCCAGGATCGGTAGGGATGCCATTGGGAGGTTTTCTGTGGAGCATATTGATCATGGACCAGAATTTCTATACTCAAGTAGGGAGGATGAGGGAGAAGCGGAAAGGAAAATGCCCGCGAAGGATGCACCAGAAGATGTACCTATCGATCCATACAAGAACCATACAGTAGGCACATGGGACGCAATATTGAGGAATAGCACCCCCGAAGTAAGCCCCCTCGGCTCAGTCGAGGACCTGAACGAGCTCGACAGTCCGATGTCTCCTCTCGGAGAAGAAGGAGATGCATGGAAGTGGCGGGATGTCGAGCACGGATTCGGGGATCCATATTCGAGTCCGGGGCCTGGTGATAAGGAATCGGATTTGGTACCGCAACACGTAGATCCGTCCGATATGTTGCCGCCGCTACTTCCTTCTACCTTTTCTCCGGGCCATCGTCCCGCTGCGCCGGTTTGTCCGCCTCCGCAGCTTCCTCCGCGTTTTTCCCTTGGCCCTCAATTGCCTCGGGGTGAACGGCTACCCCCTGAAGATTCGACATTCATCGACCCCACGATTCCGGTCACTCGCCCCCTTCAGATTCGCAAGGTCAAACAAGGTCGGCCTGAAGCTTCGGTTTTGGGGCCTGAGGATTTGAGGGTGATGCAGATGCAGAGGGACTATATGGAGGAGGAGTTTAGGAGGGCGGATGAGAGGCTCAGGGGGCTGAGGGATGGGAGGGGTGGGATGGCTGGGGTGGGATGAATATGGAGATGTGATTTGAAGTGTGAGAAGATAATGTACCACAAAGGGGATAATAGAATATACATACATACATACATACATACATACATCGAAGAAGCAAGACAAGACGAAAACAAGGACTCAACAAGCGGCGAGATCGAAGCATGGGAGCATGGGAGTATTCCCAAGATGAACAATACACGATGCAATTGCAGGGGAGCAGAAATGCACAGATGCGTTCAAGTTCAGTTTAGTTTAGCTTAGCTTAGCTTAGTGGGACTCAGGAAACCAGACAGAGCTTTGGCTGGCATCAGTGAGACGCGGTGGCATTATTGGCCGGGTGGAGGCTCGCATGGATCGGTCTATATATCAATGTAGGAATCGTGTACATATTACCACCACCCCTCCGCGACCTATCTATCTATCTTCCCTACAAATGTGACGCAACGCAACGCATGCAACGCAATGCAGCCTGGCTACATGGACAACGAGATGGTTCGCATTGAATTAGATTAGATTAGATTAGATTGCCGAGCAGGAAATCGATGATTGATTAGTGACCAAAAAATAGAAAGGTCACGCACACGCAGCCCGGATCATCCGATGCTTGCATGCATGCTTATACAGCACGAGAGTCGGAACATACAAAATCCCCCCCCCCTCCCCGCATGCACGCGCGCGCGCTCGTTTTCCTCGAGCAACGAACGACGAGGTGAGGCTGGCGATGGATGGAGTGACGATGGGTTTCTCTGGTTCGTGTGGGGCTTGGGGATGTGTGTGCATGTCTGGTTTTGGTGGGTGGTGAGAGGTTTGCGGTAAGGGGGATGGGGGTTTTGGAGGGAGAGAGAGGGCAGGGGATGGGTGGGATTTTTGCGGTTTTGCAGGTGCCAATGTGGGGTTTGGCGGTAGGGGGGTGTTTGGTCGTTGTGGATGTGGTGGTTGGAGTTTTGGTTGGTAGGGGTGATTGTGTGTGTGATGGGATATTGGCGGTATGTAGGTCGGATGGACGTCCATCCGACCTGTCGACTCGATATTGGAGGGGGAGATGGACGAGGGGGGGAGAGGTAGGTATTTAGAGTATGGAATGAGGGATCTCGTATTTGAATGGGGGTGCAGGAGTTGGAGACTTGGGAGGGTTTCTCGTTGTATCTTCCGGGGTTTTCCTGGGACAGTGTTTTGCTTGTAAGCAGAGGGTTAGCTCGAGTAAACTTAATTTGTTTCTCAAGTATCAAGACGATTCCTTCGTTTGAAAGCGGTAGGACATAAGACAATGATAAAATAATAATGAAGATGCATCTCTTGATTTAATACCTGTCTCAATATAGACAGCACGGTTGAATATGTCCTCTGCAATCAAAACCACGCTCTAACTGGATACCAAAACGCGACTATTCTATTCAAAAGCTCTTTCATTTCTCTTGGTCGAAAGTCATCCCCGCAGTAGAAACACCAGGTATGTAAACACCCAAACCCCCGATCACGAAGCAAACCAAACCAAACCAAGCCAAAGTCACATTCCCACGCCCCATCCACCACGCCTACAACTTCGCCTTCACCTCCCCCTCGCCCACCTTCGCCTTCTCCAAGATGGGCCCCAACTTCGTCGCCTTCATCACATCCCCCTTGACCTTCAACTTGCCGGCCATGAAGAGCCTCTGCGAATTCGCCTGTCCCCGCACCAGCTTGCCGAAATCCTCATCGCTCAACAGGAGCGTGACCGTGGGTTTCTCCCCGGGCCCCGTCCCGACCGTGCCGTCTTTCTTGAGGTCGATGTGCCAAGTTGCTGTCTCGCCCGCCTTGTTCTTGAGCGTGAAGGCAAAGACGGCATTGCCTTGTTTGATAGCCGAGGCGCGGTCTGTGGGGGAGGCGGCGAGGGAGGCGGCGATGGCCTCGAAGGCGGCGGAGGAGGGGAAGGCGTCTATGGGATTTGTTAGTGGGTGGGAGAGGGGGTGAGCAGGGTAGGAGTGTGCTACCGTTCTTGAGGGACATGATTGTAAGTTGCTAAATGCTCTGCTTGGGTTTGATTTAATATAGTTCTTTGCCGTAGTATCAAACAATTAAACAAATAATTTCGATCTTCTCATAGAATAATAGTTCATTTATCTGTAACAGAGAATAATATTGCAAGTAGTGAAGCAGTGAAGCAGTGGGCAGTGGGCAGTGGGCAGTGAAGTAATGGAGTAGCAGAGGAGATACCTATATAAATGAAGTCCGAAAACGATCGCACCTGAATGTGATGCGTACTCGGGATTGCATGCATGCATTGCATGTGATAATGGCCGAGGTCCGTCAAGATATACAGCATGGATCCATCCACTAGTCTTCTTTCGGTAAAATCTGGGGAACCCGTCATGATCTGGGCATGGCCAGATGGTCCGAGAACATAATAAATGGTAGAACTGAGACTTTTGATGAATAAAAGAAAACTATTTGCTACCTACTTATGATTAGCAAACGGGAGATTGTAACTTATAAGAAGTTGTATTGGATATGAACTATGTAGAAACGAGGTGCTCATGCTCGTGTCTAATTTAACCTTATACAAGTACTTCTGAATGTATTCGGAGGTTTCCTCGTCTCCTTTTCGCTTCACTCGGCTGAAAAAGGCGATGATGAATTTCAGAATGCTATGTATGCATGGTGATTGTTTGGAAAAGATATCGAAGCCTATTCAGTATCTAGCTGGTTTGAATTCTGACGGGAATGATCATATATATAACCTCTATAAATATAAGGGTGCGTTCGGATCGATTTTTAACAACACTGAGCTGGATAAAAATATTATAGCATATCAGGAATGAGATCTAATAATTATGTATTTGAGTATATTTGAGAAAGCTAATATGTTCAACAAATATTCGAATAAAACTTATATATTTGAAGTATGTTTTAGACCAGATTAGAGATAATACTCCTAAAATATATCAGAACGCTAAAAAAATACTCAAGAGGAAAAGGTATCTGTAACAATCATCTTCCTAATCCAATCCAATCCAATTCAGTTCAGACCATTCCCAGCCATTCCATTCATGATACCATAATGGTAAGACTACCTCCCACATATTTGAACGCCAGTATCCAAAATATATGGGCATCTACAAGATACACAAGTCCCAACCGTTCCTCCCCAAAACACCCAGTAAAGGAAGATATACCACCAAGAATATCAAAGAAAGAAGAATATTTAGAATGGATCCATTGGAAGTAGATAATCTTCACAAGGCGGCATCTGATCAGGCAAGAACAGCGTGTTTCCACCCAATCCAAGATCACTAATAGATAATTCGTCGCCTGAACTATGGCTCTCACCACTGAAGCTAAATACGCTCTGTGCAGGTCCAGGGACCGCCGAGGGATCCGGCTGAGTCAGAGACGGTAAAGCATCGAAGGAAAGGTTTGACCAGTGATCGTAATTGGAATTTGAAACAGCAGTCTGGTTGGTTTCCGGGAGGTTAGGTGCTGGTCCACCATAAATAGCACTATGCATGTTGGCCTGGCCAGTATCAAAAGAGCTGAGTATAAACCCCAATTCGGTTGAAAATTGATTTTCCATTTTCCTGTATATATTTTGAGGCGTATGTGAAATCGGGCCTGGATAAGCTGTACGTGAGATTGATGGTGAAGATGGTTGTGAAGAAATCGGCGTATTGCTCAAGGACAAATAATCCAAATTCGGGGGTTTTGAACTTGAGTTATATTGAGGTTTTGATAGCGATGACAGTTGCGAGAGTGAGTTACGACATTCCCGTTTGGTCGTCGAGAAGTCTGTTCTTGTTCCTTCGTAGGATGACCGCGCCGAGCACGTTTGGTTCTGTGAATTGTGGGTTAAAATATTTGGTACTGTGGCTCGTCGAAGTTTCTCTTGTTGTGCTAATATGCCATTCTCACTTATGCTAGCACTGGTTTGCTTATATGGTTGCGGCTGTACCTTCTTTTGGGGGGCAGACATGGCGGTGGAAGTGCGCAAAAGTGCCGACCTAGTTTTACTATCCATACTTTGACTATCCAAAACTATTAAGGAAGAAGCAAGTTTCTTGAAGTCTGCAGCACTCGGAGCATTGGACTTTTCCAGGAACCTGATAATAATATTGACCAGCCGTTGATTATCTTGCATCAACTTGCCTTCATGCTTAAGATCGAGGCCTTGGTATAGAAGACTAAGGCCACACAAGGTGAGCATGGAGTTTCTATTTAAACAGAAAGAGAATGCCATGCTTCTCTCCTCGAGAAGCTGTGTAATCTGGATAAGATGCTTGCTGGAATCCGCCAAAGAGATAACGGATGACGATGATTTAGCTCCTAGCGTAGAACCAACAGCAGGACGGTGAATTAACGACCGGATATAATAATAAGAAAGGGACTGTGATTGGGTTAAAATGAGTTCGAACCCATGTGTCATGGTTTGACTTACCAGTAAAGCTGATCGACTACCTGTGATATCCGTTGATGGCTTATCTTGTGCAAATGTAAGCTTCAGATGAGCTGGCAATTTATCAGACCAGTCGTCTAATTCCGCCTCGAGAGTGGTAAGTGATTGCAGAGATAAGTCATGACTTTCAGCTGCGGGATAATTCTGCTCCAACACTTTGGAAAGAATGCGTGAGCAACGGAAGAGAGCGAGGGAGCTAGAGATTCTAGTAGGTTCCCCTGGAAACATGGGCTGATAACCTTTCTCGGTCACATGTTCATCATCTACATCCGAAGGATACTCCGCATGAATGTCATCCTCCTTCAGTAGTTTAGGGAGGCCAAGGAGAGAAGCAGAAAAGCTATGCAAGGTTAGGTTTGGAATACAAGCGCTGGCATGGTACTTACCAATCAACGGTATACAAAGTCCAAAAGACCCTCTTCCTCGTCTCCGTGGTCAATGCGCCGAAAGGGAATCTCTTTTGACTTTGATGTAAGCCAAGCCGATGAGAAAGTCCAACAGCAATTGCTTTATAATGCTGTAAGCGATTATAATCCGCACTTTGAATGCAGTAAATAAGAGCCAAAACCAAACATTGAAGAGTGGAAATGGTATGATCCATCACGATAGAATCGAGAGCAGTGCGCCATTGACCTTCGCATGATGAAATTTGTTTCTTGTCAGGGCAAGAGGTGGACGTTCCAGCAATAGCAAAGACAAGGTGTAATTGTGCCAATTTGTGCTGGTCCTTCAATTGTTCTGGCTTCGACAAATATTCATCATACAGACTTAAGAATTTATGCTTATGTATGACGGGAAATAATGGTGCCCATTCTTGAAAAAATACATTCACGCATTTGTCTGAGAAAAGGCGTGGCGGCGCGCATATTTCGGTTGGTGTAAATATAGGCGATGAGGTCGCATTATTCTGTCGTGTCAAAAAATACTTCGGTGTTCAACCCTGCGAGAGATTTTCCACTCTCCTGCATTCTACGTTTGAAGGAATCTAGGATCTATTAGCGATTTTAGTGCGTCAATCCCTCATGATGCCATACCAACAAAAGTTCTCCCACTCGACGCTCCCATGAAATATGAGTCTGAATTTTCGCATTCTAGCAGCAGTGGCGAAGCTTGGACTCTGAATATATCTTCTTTTGGGGGCGATGGCTCTTTTCGACTTTCGGCAGGAGGTGAAGTCGATGTTGATGGCGCTGAGGGACTTCGATTTGAGTGCATCTTCGAAAGCATATCAAGTTTCTCCATCCTTCTCGTCAAGCAAATCCTTCAACTCCCTAACCTCCGCCTCTAATGAACGAATTCTTTCCTCCAAGGACTCTGTACTGGAAGAACGGGAAGTCAGTATTGGTGTATCAAGGAAAGCATTCCATAGAAAAGGACAAGGCCAGACTGCATTCGAATATCAAGCATCCCCGGGAAATTGAGCATGGGAGAGTGTGTAGAAGAGAAAAAACACTATACTCACTATCCTCTGGGAAAAGCTCGTCGGCTCAATTTATCGCTCGTTTTACATTCGAACCCAACATTGGAGCACTGTGAACAGCATGGTCGAATGCCATCACATCGTATCTTTTTACTTCGGCATCGATCGCAAGCCTGGGCAATCCGACTCTGTGAACTCGACGACCCAACCTTAATTATTTTCATGGGTAAAATTCCAGGCATTGAGAATATAATTTCCCGTCCTTTGCGATTGTTGCAGTACCGAAAAAGCGTAACAAATGGTTCCGTCTCGTTCCGGAGATGCCGATAGCTGCAACGTCGATTTCTTCAAATTGTCTTGGTTGCAATGGCGAAAGAATCACTCGTTTCTATAACACCGAATGAGTTCGTCGGGAGTGAAGATAATAGTAGGGAATCGAGAAGTTCGTTAATGGTGTGGTATGGTACAGGTATGCTAAGCTCCTATATCGCTAAAGGAGGAAATGTTAGTTCCGGATAAGAGGGTGAAGGCATTGCATATAAACGTTGCGAAGGGAAGAGAAAAGTTCGGATCCTCAAGACAAATCGGCGTAGAGAAAGGATTCTGGGGGACTGGTACAGCTGCACCTTCTTACATGATTTCACCCAACCAATGAGGGTCAACTTGGTTGGATTTTGAACAGATGATGATTGGATGATAGCAGAATTTATTGCATAGTATTGCATAACGGGCGTTTCCCTACCCCACGGAATAAAACCCTCATTGTTAGAAGAGATTCGGCCAGGATGATTAGCCCGAACACTCGCACGGTACCTACAGGCAATGGTACTGGGTTACCCTTTGCTATACTGTACGTAGTTAAACGAGCGTACTTACTTCCTAAAAGCTGTGTAGATGATCAATTTTGGATGATGATGGTTTACGTGGCACTTTTGGCTTCTGGATTTACATAATCTTTTCGACTTCTCAAAGCTAAGCAAAAGTAGCGATACTACTAACATGAATCTCTATATGATCTCCTTGACTTCTCTCCTGCCGATCACCAGCCACCATAGCCATGGCGACTATTGAAATCCACTGTAATTGTATTGGCAAGTCAACGAACGAGTGTGCATATTGATCTGAGGTAGAAGATTTTTGAGTTAAGAATTCTACAGAGTAGTCGTAGAACTTGAACGGAAAGAAGAATGAATAAATCAATGAATGCGCCAATGAATGAATGAATGAATGAATGAATAATACTGGTTAAGGCCCATTCATCACTCGTCCAAAGCATCAGTCATTCGAGGTTGGCGTTACTTCCAGAAAAGGCGACTCAATTAGTTACTCGTCACATACCTACTACCTCGTAACCATCCTAAGACTCGTCGTCGCGTATTTTCGACAAGCAAAGCGAGACGAGGAAAGGAAAGCTCGTAGCAACCTAATAAAACTTACCACTCACCAGCGCCACTCTACCTTCTACTTACCTGACCTAAGTCCTCACGAGAAACCCCGAAAATCTTACTATATAACACCAGTATTAATCCTCACATGTCGGACCTCTTCATCCTGTCTATTGATCCTGCGAGGGCGGCTGATTTTCCCTCGATATAGGAGAAGTGACCACGCCAGAATATTACTGTGATGTTCTTCCCCATACTTTCCAATTACCAATTAGGCTAATTCTCAAGCACCCCCAAACCCCGCATACACCAATGGCCTGACAGGTAAGTAGCATCATGTGAACCATTTAGATCTTCGTCTGGAATCGAAGTTTGATTGGGTACGGGCTACCAAGGAAAGGGCAAGGAGAAGTTAGCGGCGTATCCGGATCCTTGGGAATATCATCGAACTATGGAGCTGTCTTTGATTCGTTGGAAATTTGACAGATTGGAGGTCAATAGTCAGTCATACCAACGTACTTAGGGCGCGTTCGGATCGATTATTTAACTAATCTTGTATTAGATCTAATCTATTAGGTTTAATATAAATCGATCCAAACGCAATATTAAAGTTAATATATATTCAACTAAATGATTAATTGATTTAAATATAACATTGTAACTAATAGAGACATTTAGGTAACTATTAAAAGTTTCGAATAAGGGAATTTATAATAGCGATCGATCTACTATTATAACTAATCCCAAAAAAGGCAACTATAAAATCCTTATTCCATTCTATATTCATCCATTTCGATAAATATAAAGTAAAGTTTCGTTTTCATTAAATTAATCAAATATAGCTAAAACGAGCGTTAATCTTAAAGATATATGCCTATACTAAAATAATTAATAATTCTAAATCTACCTAGGTGAGATTCTAAATCTAATTCTAAATCAATCTAACTTATTTATAAATCCGCTTATATAGAATACTATACCGTTTATAATCTCGCTAATTTTGAAAAGTATATATAATAGCTAAATGCCTCTAAATAGGATTTTTATATTTATAGACTATACCTATTATATAAACTATGAAAATGAAAATGAAAATGAAAACTAGTTAAATATCTTTAATATATATTTAATTAAATAAATAATTAATTTCAACGCGATATTTTAATAAATATTTATTAAATAAATATAGAAATAATCTAAACGTAAATTCAACTTAATAGAAATACTAGTTTTAATATATATTTATTAAAATCTTTTAAATTTCTCTTATATTTTTAAAAATTAATTTAAGTATATCTTTATAGTATTATAATATATATATAATATAAATATCTATATACTATTATAAATAGTTTTTAAAATTAAAAGTGCTAACTATACTCGAATACTTAAGAATAGATATCATTTCTTCATTAGAGACATTTAGTTAGTTTTTATTTTCATTTTCATAGTTTATATAATAGGCATGGTCGATGAATATAAAAATCCTATTAAAAGGCATTTAGGGTGCGTTCGGATCGATTTTTTTTCGACATTAGACTCAATATATTAGCCATATTAGGTCTAATATCGTGCGATCCGAACGCTATATTGAGTTAAATATAATATTAAGCCTAATATCGTGCGATCCGAACGCTATATTAAGTTAAATATAATATTAGGCCTAATATCGTGTGATCCGAACGTAATATTTAACCACATTTGGCCAAATAAAAAATGCCGGAAAAACACCTTTGTTTTCTCCACTTTTAGAGTATTTTTAAGCTAGCAGGGGTCTAAATATCACATTTGTCAACAGCAACTTTTATATGCTGTGAACAAATATATTTGCAACCCCTATTATATTTTCTTAACCCTCTTTTATATTTTCTTCGATTTTTTGACTTAAATAATATTAGCCCAATATATATTTAGCCACATCTGATCATATTAGCTATATTGGGCTCAATATATAATATATTTGATATTCGCCTCAATATTTTCGAAAATCGATCCGAACGCACCCTTAGCTAATTTTAATACTTTCGAATTAGTAAGAATATAAATGGTATAATGTATTTATATAAATAGTATAGTGTATAATGATTTTAAAGCATTAAAGTATATATTCGTTCATTGATTATATAATCAACCCTCTTTTTCGTTATAATAGGTTAATTTGATAAAAATAAAGCTTTACTTTATATTCATTGAAATGAATGAATATAAAGTGGGTCAAAGGATTTTATAGTTGCTCTTTTAGGATTCGTTTTAACAATGAATCAATCGCTATTATGAATTCCCTTATTCGAAACTTTTAATAGTTACCTAAATGTCTTTATTAAGCATTTATACTTATAAGTCGGTGTGCATACTTTGATTATCCTACTGTAGCAGTTGATACAAGACCATGATCATGACCATGACCATGACCATGATCTTGACTCATGATCGTGTTGATGTTGTTGATGTTTGGCTCCGCTCGGTGATAAACGGAATTGATTGCGCCTCCCTCTCCACTACTAATTATTAGTACAGCACAGTATTGTACTGTGAAAAGACAACTTGAATGCAAGATGAGGCATAACAGTATAAGAATAAGGTTTTTGACATTCTCCTCAACGAATCAGAATTGATATACCTAACAATGACTTTTTTTCCCCGCATTTTTCCTGTTCATATTCATACGGAGTAGACTTTTGACCTTTCCGTACATCATCCATGACCCGATCTGTATCCGTGAATAATACGACTTACGAACATCTCGCCCGGTTTAATCCGTTTTCTTTATAGCTCGAACTTTCATCACAATCAACTGCTCGTAATTCCCCTTAATAATAAACCCCCTCCCCCTTTCAACTAATAACCATTAGGTGTTTGCCCTTGGTATAACACTACAGTATTGCATTAGAATTTGAGCTGCTTTAGCTGAAGTCATCATCTTCGTTGGTTTCCGGGACAGCCGGGGTCTCTTCGGCATTGCTCTGCGCCGATTTGAGATATTGGGAAACACTCTCACTTTCATGTAGCTTCAATAACTATAAATATCATTAGCATATCGCGTAAAATGATGTATCCAAAAATACAACAAACCTGATCGTTAACAGTATTGAAGGCAACCTCTAGCACGTCAATTTCTATCTCTCTCAACTTTACTGCATGATGCTGAGTATGCATTGAGATACCCGCCACATTTAATGAATCATCTAACGTCCGCCGATTTTGATGGAGGCGTGCAAGTTGCCCTTGAATCCTACCAAGTAAAAAGGTTACCACTCGAAGCTTGAAAAGATCCTCGAGTACATGTCCACTAATAAATGTCTCAAATTCTTCAATGGAGTCTGTGACGTCCATTTCCTGCCAGAAAACCCTCAATGAATTATGCGCGCCAAAAACTTCTTGCAAAATTTTGAATTCCAAACCGTCCTCTTCATTCAAGCACATAAAGTAAAGAAATGGACTTTCCCAAGAGATTTGCCCATCCGCATGTCCATAGATATGAATGAATGGTGTCTTTTTGAATGCGGCAACCTTTGCTAGACGTAAAGGGTCCGAAGTTCTAGGCTCCACGGTTAAAACTACTGATGTCGTATCGGTATTTGGGTCAATGAAACCATATTGGAAGAGATTCTCAGCATCACTTTTCGAGTTTCCATAACTAATGGTTATCTCACTCCCTTGCCTCAAGTGCAGGTTCAGTTTCAGAATGAGTGACGCATCGCCCTTCGATGTCTGTTCCCAGTATGCATTGGCTGTGGATGAATGATTGGCCATATCAAGACAAGGAATCATCACTTCCCCGGCATCTGGAAGTTCTAAGGATCTTGATCTGTACCAAGCATCGAGTCGTACCCAGTCTGACAGCTCCAAGGATAGAAACGATCCACTTAGTCCCCACCAGCAGGAGTGGCACCAAGGGATCCCAATGGTCTTCTCGCGTAGATCTTCAAATTCCCGGGTTAGATTAGACATCTTGGCCTGGATGACATGCTGAGAGAACAATCAGCAAGTAACATGGCGGTGTGATTTATTTCTACCATACTTCTAAAGATGTTCCCGCCAAAAGCTCTATCTCTTGCTCATTCCACATAGTAGGAACTGGAACCATCTTCGGTAAGAACTTCACATACTCTGACCACGGATGGCTCACTCCGGCGGTTATATCTGTTTCTGATTGGGATGCTATACTGGACCTAACACACGGGAGTCCAGAAAACGCACACTGGTGACATTTTCCAGTTCCATTTCCGTGTCCATTCATTTCATATCCCATGCAGACAATCTACAAGGTCAGTCAGCATTGCTTCACTCAATGTATAGCACAACCTCATCTCGAATGAGATTGCACTAAAAAGAATCCAAGGTACCTCTTTTTCGTAACAAACTGTGCATTGAATCGTACTGTTTCTTGCAATAGTCATGTGTATCAATAAAAATAACATCACATCCTTCCTTATCGAGTTCCCTCCAACCAATTCTCTCAACTGTTTGTAATGGGGATCTACCTTCTCTATTTCCAATAGGAAGTCTCTATCCAATATAAGATTTTTAGGGACCTCAAGTAGTGTAGGAAGATCGAATGTATCCACTGAGCTCAATGTTCTTGTCGTGATTATACCATTCCCATACTCGGATGAGGAAATGGCAGTATCGAAGAACTCTACACCGTTCAACCTGGCCCAAGCAGGCAGTGAAGAGAGAGAAAGTTGAGGAATGAGCATTCTGTCAAAGGTGTATGTATATGGATGTATGTAATATGGGTTGGCTTGTGTAGCAAATGAATTTCTTTCTGTTTGTTTGTATGCTTGTTTGTTTGTTTGCTTGTTTGTTTGTTTGTTTGTTTGTTTGTTTGTTTGCTTGTCTTGAATGTATATGGAATATGATTTGTGTAGAAATGAAGAAAGTGGTTTGGGGTTTGTTTTGTTTTTTTGTTTTTGTTATTCAAATGTATTCATCGAGAGCTCCTTCCATCGAAAAACAATGGTCACCGCCACTGGGCAGTATCCTTTCTGCCAGAAGGCGGTGAGTAGTTAGCTTATTAGTATGACACAGCTAGGTAACCTACCTAGGTAACCTTAGGTAATACTCAAGTAGTACTTTCATATAAACTCTGTAACCCAAAACCTTTCTTGAATCTGAGGCTCTAATCTGATATTGCATCATCATCATTGATGCACTATATAATGCCTTATATGATCAATCATTCCAGGGATTTGTTCTATCTCTACTTTTGTTTCTATTATGATCGAATGCGAGTTAAAGAAATGGCTCAATGTCGGGGGGTGGCGTGATAGCACGCCCCAGTGATTCTCTTCTACAGGAAGCATAAAGCATATGATATTCCGCTACCATCATCCAGTAATCTTTCAAGGAGGATCGGTAACACCGGCGTGGGTTCGCGCACCATGCCTCTGAAAAACAATTCGGGACGCAGAGACAAGTTCCCCACAGTGTCGCTTAAATATTTTCTGGGGAGGGGGGGAAAGTGCAGGAAAGGTACAGGACATTATTAGGTGAGAGACTAGGTAGGCCATGTGATATTCCAAGGTTATCTTATGTACTGTCAAATTCATTGCATACGCGAACAAATTCGAAAACAATGGCGCGTTTGCGACTACCGTATTTTACGAGTGTTACCTCCGCGGTACCTTGATTCTTTTATGGATAATCAAGTATCTTTGAACCCCATCACTTCTTCCCAACAACAACAAACACAAGCATTGGAAGTTTCAGGGCTATATGAGAGGTATCTCAGGAATCAAAGCCAACTTTCTTCCATATTCTGGCCCTGACTTGAGCATCCCACAAAGTTCCCGTCTACTTACCAATTGATTACCACGTTCTCTTCCAAGATTCCAACATTCTGTAGCTCAGAGTGACATTTGAATCCAGCCACCTCCCCAGCTTTTGGTTTCACACCTTCGTCCTGGAATTCGATGACAAGACTTCCAGAGCCTTCCGTCAGCAGACTGAGTCGAATTACAGCAGCAAGTTGGGTCTTCGGGTCCCGTTGGTATAGGACATCCATTATGGAAGTCAGATCAATACTTCCCCTTGATAGTAGTAATTTATCCAGGGGACTCAAGACATTACTCTCGATGTACTCGATATGAAGCTTTTTTTGTCGTAATAGTTCATGGCCCAGATCCCAGTGATTGACTATATCAACGGCGTATGAGTTCTTTCGGTGCCCCTTAAGAGCAAGTTGGTGCAGGCCATATCCCATAACCCATACGAAATCAAGGGACTATGGACCGTCTTTGAGATGGGATAATGCTTCAAGATATGCAGAAGAGAGAACGATCATACGGTCGAAATTTAGCCCTGCAAGTTCATGGATACTGAAAGATGTTCCACGCTTTCTTGCCCTTTTCATGAGTGACAATTTCTCAGCTGATGTAAAAACCGACGCGGGAATAATCATGGGGTTCAGGTCAGCTGCAGGATCCAGAAGAACCTCTTGTCGTTTTTGACAAAAGGAAATTGGCCGTAGCGGATAAACAAACTTTCCAAAGAAGTCTTGTGAAATAGTGGTAGAGCAGTTGGCAGAAATTCACCAATAATTGCCCATCCTGCCTCAAAAAGGCGACATACTGCAATTCTCCAGCCACGCAGTTCTTTACAACACTCACTCAAAACGTTTTGCTCACCAAGCAAATCATGAAACCCTTCTTAGTGACTGGGCCAACAGAAATCAGACAACATTTCCAACAGATCAAGGCAGGATTGTCTTACCATGTTCAAAAGTTCCTTTCCAAACCACTCTAGTCAGTTTAGCGGCAGTATATCTTTTCTATGGTGGTATACCGCATTCTAGCGACATATAAAGCAGTCATACAATTAAACTTACAACTGTCTCAAGGCAAGTACAGAGGCACCACTCTCCTAGTCGCTTCTCTATTGAATCTATTGCAGCTCCCCATCAGCTCGACTCCCCATAGCCTCTGCAAACTCTTGCAAAAGAGTCGAAAGTTCGGAGATGACACCGCGTACAGGTATTGAATGTCCGCCGTCCAGAGCTTATCTCGTGAGAAAGGACATTTGACTGAATCACCTTTTGAGGTATTAATGAACCACGATGCTTTTATCATAACCATCAAATATATATTTTTCTCAGCATGTCGAATTGTTGATAATTTATGAATTCTAAGTGATTAATTGGCATCTCCAGCTCTAAAGGATGTTTCACGGGGTGGTGATGAGAATCTGGCCAAAGTTCAGACTCTTTATCCATCGGAATAATGCGAAATTTGCGCAACGCTGGAGAAACATAATTGGTCAACACTCTTCACGATCCTCCTCCGTTTCTTTTCTCACAAAGTGAATCCCTACTGTCACAGCATCGCCATGACTGCAAATGGTAGGCCCGCCTCGTTACGTCCAAGCTCAAAACTTTTCACCAGCAGCGCACTGAGTCCCGGTCCTGTCACGCTCCAAATCACCATGCTTACTATGAAAGCTGCTCTATATAGTGCGCATATCTGGCTAGCCTTCAATATACTTGAGTAGAGATATATTGATTTGCCGGAACGCGTGACATACCCGTAATTTGCTACTTGATAGAATTCTCCTCCGTTCGCACAGAGAGGAAGAATATCAACCAATCTATGACTTATAAGTATACTCTCAAAAATTCACAAGTGTATCCAGCAGAATCCTTATTATATGAGGCGGGAAGTGTAGCGGGCTGTGTATATATACGGTCAACCACGGGCTCTATGATGTCTGTGAGTTATATGCCCAGTTACCACTTACTTTCCAGGCAACTACCCTTCATGTAAGCTCTCGAGGCACTTTTTCCTCTTTCTTTCCTTTTCCTTCTTCTTTTCTTCTTCCTCCAAATTCAAATTGCCAAGAAATAGGAATTTCGATGTCTCACGTGATTTACATTCTCATATGTCACAAATCGATCCGGGGGGTGGAATGCCATCGCGAAGAACTAATTGATACTGGAGTAAACCAAAAACTAGAAAGAGCAGGTGAGTCCTTTAGAGGAAAGCTCTCCTCATAAATATAGCTCCCATACGCAAGCTACTGTCCCAGTCGCTGTATCAGTGAACAAGCGAGCGAATTGTTGATCAACACAATTTCCCAGTTGTGTCCGTCGTGAAACCCCCTCTATCATGCGCTGACAAAAATTCCCAGATCCATAGCGCATATTTTCTTTGAAGATTCCTCTAAATAGAAGGATAACAAGTGAGATGCGAGGCGCCATAAGCTGTGTAACCACCAGTCTTACCCATCCACCACTTTATGGATAGTTGACCTTATTCGTAATCACGCAAAGCCTACCCCTGCCAATGATCACATCAGAACATTGACCAAGTACAGTCGGTAGCATTTCGAGCCTCGCTGCCTGATGTACAGCCATGAATCTTATTTGCTCGAGAACCTCGATGTGGCTCATACACAAGCGGGGAATTGACATTACCGGAACGTCCGCCGCACATGGGAAAGTCGTAATCAGAGCCTCGCCACATGCCGTGCAATCTTCAACGTTTGGAGCAATGAACTCAATGCATAGCTCCCACATCCATTCACAAGTGGTTCCTTGCGTCTTTTTCTGGATCTACACCGTACGATATACGACTGAGAACTGCGTCGAGAATGTCTGCTTCTGAGATACCCACCCCGATATATCCAGGTGTCGACCTCGACGCCAACCAGGGACCTTACGTCAATGCTCTTGTGATCACATTCACCGCCATATCCTTCATCACCATCTGTCTTCGGCTCTTCTCAAGATGGTGGACAAAGATCGCGATGTGGTGGGATGATTACCTAATTCTCTTTGCAGCCGTATGAACCGCCCATCAAAACATGCTGAGCTCGAGGCTAAATTTGACAAACCAGGCGCTGTGCTGGACCCTCTCGGCTCTCCTCGTCGTGGAGGCCCAGCAAAACTTTTTCGGCCAGCATATTGGAAAGTCGGACCGATCGCATCTCACGTCCTTCATGAAGATCATGTATGGTGCCATCATCCTCTATACCATGGCCTTGACCTCGAGCAAGCTCTCCTTACTTGCACTGTACTGGAGGATATTCCGAGGTAGCACGAGACAGTGGCCTATCATTATTGCAGTTGCAGTGAACATAGTTTGGATGCTGATCACAGTGAGTTGTGATGCGATATACCGATTTCCGTTCATTGCCCGACTAACTTCCCATGAAGGTGTCCATGTCAATCTTTATTTGTAAGCCCATTCGAGGATTCTGGGATCTTGGAATCCCCAGCAAATGCTTTCCCTATAACAAGGGTTTCATTGTTAACGAGGGTCTGACCATCACATTGGATGTCGTTGTGCTCGTAATGCCAGCCTATTTTATCTCTTCTATCAAGAGGTCTTTGTCGCAGAAAATATCAATCAGCAGTACATTCCTTGTTGGTCTGGTGTGAGTAACTCTAAGTAGAAACGGTATTCGAGGCGGTCGATGCTGATAGAAGTCAAGCGTGACAATAATATCCATCATTCGTTTATGGAAGCTTATTGTTTCTGACAAGCGTCTGGGCTATGGTTTCGATCCTACGTGTACGTGCTCTGCGTCTGCTTGCTTCGAGTCACTAATCTAATCTAAACATGCACAGTCAACGAAGTCGAGTCGTGCGTTTGGGGAGCCGCAGAGATCAATCTTTGGGTTGTCGTTGCTTCGATCCCAACTTTGAGGCCGCTCCTGGGCAAAGTGATGAGGAACATGAAAGAATCGCGCACAATGGTCCCCAACTCTGTCTACCTCAACTCTTTCCATCGCGGTGCCAGAACAGGATTTGCAAGCTCGGGTCACTCAGGGATGCCTTTAGAACCCACACTCGCTTCGTCGGATCCCCAAAGTGACTTTGGCGACTACAATGTTATGGTAAATGCAACAGACAAAGAGCAGGCGAGACGCAATGATTTGAGCAAGAGGAAGAATCCTAGCCCTGGGAGGTTGTGACTTAAATGGTTTTACAGTGGGCTCTAGTTGAACGGGAAAAGAAGTATCACTCTCGATTGCTTCTACTTGATGTTTTCAGTCGATACAGTTGACTTCGTCGTGGCTTAGACTGTTATTCTGAACCGCATTTACAGGTTGAGAGGAACGGAGTGGTCTTGATTTAGGTTCTGACGCTCTGGTTGTATTTATAAACAAGGCGTTAAATTGATGATTTACATATGATGATCATAGTTCAAGGTATTGCCTAATTTCAGGTGTGCCGGAGCAGTTGAACTAGTACCATGCACTTGCAAGGAATGCTCATATTAATCACACGAGAGTCCATTTTCTTACTAGTCCAATATCTGATGCATTCGTGAACCAAATCCCCTCATCATATCCAACTTCCCAATATTCACTTTAATATACAAACCAAACTCTACACTCCTCAAAGTTCCATCTTCAAATATACATGAATCCCCACGGTCTCCTTTCTACCGCCCGCTTTCTTCACCAGGACATGGAAACAATGGTAGGATCACCACAGAGAATTCATAGGAGCGCCCGGCGCGGAAGGTACAACGATATTAGGCAATTCGAGAAAGAATTACAGAAGAAGTATGACGGCGAGAAAATGACCGGGTGGTAGAATCAAGAAACTCACCCCCATTGATCTTAGATTGAAGAGGAACGTCTAGTCCCAGCCGACGACAATGGCGAAGTTCGCTTACCATCCTCATTTTCATACTCTCCAGAACATAAACACGCTCACACGTACAGCATCAACAGCCGCACTGCAGCTACAACCACATAACGAGGGAAAGGGAACAAAAGCACAGCGCAAAACCAAAGAACAGAGCACCTCCGTAACAGAGCATGACACGTCTCGTGAGAATCAGCCTAAAGATAACCGGCATCAGTGAGTTCTTATAAAAACCCAAGTTCCCTCCATCGACTTTCAGTATCGAGGCTGAGACACTCGTCCTTATTGTCCTTCTGGTATGCTACCTATACGATTCGCTCAAGTACCGTTTCAAATACCGATTCCTAACACCACTCTCAACCCCTTAATCCCTGAACCAAACAATCCAAAGAACCAGAGGTAGATATTGAAAAGTCCAAACGTATAAGAAAACATAACAGAATATGAATAACGCATCTTACCCTCCGATCTAACGATAAAGAGCGGCGAATGGTGTTTACAATACAAGCAACCAAGATGCTCTACAGACTCGAGTAAGAACGAAACATCCAGGAATCACAAACAAACAAAAATCTGAAATCCACACTAAAAATCAATAAATGAATAAAGAACTTCATTTGCATGAACTGATCCTCTTCTCATTTTCATTTGTACGGCTTTGAAGCATCGTCTCTCGATTCACTTTTCCTTCTACTCCTCATCCTCACAAAGGTGAATCTCCCCTTCACATACCTCCTCACGCCCTTACCCTCTCACAATTTTTCTCTTCCCACCATCTCTGTCGAAATCCATCCACATCCACCAAAATCCATTTCGAAACGATAAATCACAACCATACAAAGATATGAAGAACTTGAAATCATAGTAAAGTAACGAGTATGACGCAGATAAACACATCCGGGCCTTGAAACTTTACGTCCAAGTGCTTCACCAGCCACTGCAATGCACAACAGTGCTCAAGCATTAATTGAGCATACACTTTCATCTCGCGAAATATATGCAAACGACCAAACACCAAGTCGAGCCTTCACACCAGAGGAAGCAAGATCTCCCGCTAAGAAGATATCAAACACCATCTCATTTCATTTCGGTCCCATACGCCCATGTAAATGCCATCATAACAAAAACCTCTCTATACGTTCATCGTATGCCCAGGGCCGGGCCATTCCATCCCACATTATACTATACACCCGCGCTCGAATCGTCTCCTCTACTCCAACTCAATCCTCTTACCCCTCACGAACCCCAAGCCCCCCACGAACTTCCCAATGACATATCCTCCAAACCCACCCGTGATAACCGTCACGGGCCATTTCTGCCATTCCCTGTCCCAATCCAAGGGAATGGGCACTGCGCCCAACCAAGCCCCGAGCACGCAGCCCAATGCGGCACCAAAAACCTCATCGACCGGCGCGTACAACGCTGCAATTTCGAGCCATCTAACAGAATCCACGCCGTGGATATAGAAGAGGGGAAAGAGTGCCAGGAGAGAGATATGAGTGGATGAGAGAAGCGTGTGTTCAAGATGTGTAGTAAAGGGAGCACCGAAGAGGATTTGAAGGGCGGTGATGAGCGGGACGGTGGTAGCTGTTAGGATGAGGGCAAAAATGGTGGTCTGTTGGGAGGGAGAAGAATCAGCAAGCCGTCACGCCCATTCGCAATAGATACATTGCCTTGCGCAAGAGGGAGACTCAAGAAAGAAGACATACAAATATTTTATGATTAGCCTCCCCACCCTCGACTCCCTTCCTCTTTTCCCCCGGCTTCAATTTCTTCGCCATGTTCGAGCCGGCGGCCGGTAAACAGAGCACCGCATAAGCTACCTGCAGTAATGCGACGGGCAATAGCGAATGCAAAAGGGTATGTGCGGGGTCTGCTACCAATGCAGCAAATCGAAAGTAATACGCCGATAGAAGAATTACGGGCTGGATGTGAGGGAAAATACGAGCCGCGTCAGAAGAGAGGAATTCGGTGGGAAGTGATTTAGATTTGGAGGAGGTTTCTCCAGATACTGGACTGATTCCTGACATGGTGATGGGATCGATCAATGGCATTGCTGATGTTGTCATTTGCAAGATCTGGTGAGTGTAACTTTCGGGTTCGTTGGTTTATTTTAGAGCTCCTCACTAGTGTCGGCATTTTTCGGCAGGTACCGAGAAACTTTTGATATTGGGATCGGGAATGAGAGTATCATGAAGCAGTTTTGGACGGATTGACAGGTGGATATTCATGATTTGTTCTGGTCATGTAAGTAAGTAGCTTTATAGCAAATGTCGTTTGGTAATAAAACAATTTTTTGCCTTCGCCCATAATATTCGTAGTAGCAGTCATCTTCCAGCTTCCCCCTCTCATAATATCACGAAAGCGTCCAAGCAAATATCCATACATTTTCCTGCTTCCAAAATTGAAATCCAGGTCTGTTATAGCTTTTAACAGTGGCACATTTCCTACGTCTCACAATATCGAAGAAGCCCTCGAACAACAGTCCAATCCTCTACCCTGTCCTCAGGATGTTGATTCAGGTCTAGCCACCAAATTCCTCAATGAAAGATCATACACAATATCCTCAATCTTCTTCACGTTATACTTGATACCATCACTTCTCCTTCTCAAAACATCATTCTTCAGATTCAGGATCTGGAATCCCGCATGTAAATCCTTGACGAATTGACTAATTTGCAGGGGTCTCTGATAATCTCCAAGAGTAACGGAATTGATAGCTAGTCGCGAAAGCTCTTCGATCAAGGAAATGAGGGAGAGGAGGTATTCTTCGATGCTGATGTGGAATGCGTCTCTATCTTTGAGATTGACTGGAACTGTTATATTATCAGCTGTGCCCTTTGCAAAGAAAGTGTGCATGCAAACATACCTTGAAGAATCTCTCCTACCTCCTCAATGGTGAGAAGCCTTCCTGATTCGGATGGCTTTCCATCCTTGGTCAAACCACCTAGCCATCCGCAAAGGAGGATTGCAAAGATCACATTCTGCACATCTCTTGTCCAACTTCCATTATATCTATACCTGTTAGCTAGGCATGTCCTCGTAGAACACCGAGCGCGTACTTGTAATATGGATAATTTGAAGCTACGCTTGCGAGTTTTTGAATACTCTCAGCTTCCTCCTTTATAGCTTTCTCTGCAGACTCAAGAACCGGCTGCACTGTGAAATATTAGACGATGAATTCAGCTTATAGTCAGCCAGTCTTTAGAAACTCACAATGTGAAGCTGGCGTTGAATGCGCTCGAGATAAAACTGATTGAGCATTTCGACATTGCCTTTCCAATGTTTGCAGAATAGCTTTGATTTGATCTCTTACTTCCGCATCTTCATCAATCTTGGTTTGTAAATCTTCAAAGATCTTTGGGTCTACCATTCCATTGAGGTCTGACATTTTGCTTGAAGGTTTTTGGAGGGGTATTGGTGTGGGGTTTATTACTTTTGTATAACAGTTATGGAATATAATTATTTGAAGTTCACTAGAACTAATAGATGGATGGATACGTGAAACCTGGAACACTCATAACGAGACAATTCTTATTCTACCTAATAAGACCTCGAGAAACCCTTTTTCAGATGGCAATTCTTCCAACGATAATGTCCCCGTGCGGAAATTTACAAGAAGAGTTTCAAGCGTTACTTGTGTATATATTTGACTTATAGTAACGAGATTCAAGTCTGCTTATATTAGAGATTTCGAATCAATGGCATGGCATGTCTTAATTTCATATATTAATAATTATTTGATAGTCACGTGAACGATCAACGATAAACAAATCATTGCACAGTCGTAAAGTAACAATAAACATCACGTATTATTTGAATACCATTTATGATCGTTCTATGAGACATTCTTAACTTGTCCCTCCCTAATGATTTCTCCACCAAATCGAGTCTCAGGGACTTTTCCACTTAACCCAGCCCAAGTAATCAATCAACCACCCTTCCCATGGTCTTCATCCGTCCTCCAACCATCACAACATATACAAAACACCAAACCGAACAAAGTAATCTCTTCTTCACAATTCTGACAAGCCAAGAATTTGCAATGAAAAGGAAGTCTTCGCTTCACCTGGAGGCAGTGTAATACCAGGGAAACTGTGGGAATGATCATGCGCAAGCACAGCGGACCAATCCCGAAGGACAAAAATAAGTATAATCAATGTGACCGTCTATGACGATCTTTCAGAGATTAAACTGAAAAGAACAGATACTACACTTGATCTAAGCCTGTTGAGAGAAGTTTTGTTAGTAAAAGATATCAATGAAGAGAAAGTCAAATGTAGGGTGTAACTTACCAATAGGCAAAGAGAGCTAAAGAAAAAAGTTTGAGGATGGGAAGAAGCTGTCCTTATATAGATATTGGAAGCGTCCGTGCGCGCTAAGAATGAGGGCCAGTTGGTGCAAACTTATTTGATAAAGGAGCAAACGTGTCAAACTATCCTGACCGCTAGTTCTGCCGTAGTCCGTATAATGCTCAAAATTGTACAACTACAATCACCTGGGCATCCATCATACACCAAAAGTTATGCTCAAGAAAATTATACTTGAAGAAATTATGCTCGCAGGAAAAAATCAATAATTACTCTGTAGAAGGAGTTTCATAAATTTATACATTTGCATTCAACACCTGTCATAGCCCTTCAACTGCCTACCTTATGTAGTAAATTTACTTACATAATCATAGAACGATAAATCTCAACCACCATCTTATCCTAGTATTCCAATCCGGCATATCTATTGAGTGCGCTATTGAAGTAGATGTAGAAGCTAAGATATTGATGAATTTGCATCTCTAAACTACAAGTAAACAATAATTATATGATTATTTTCGAAATACTCTTTAGAACTATTCTATCCTTGATTCCAAGTAAAAGTTCTTCCTTAATATTATACATCAAAAAAATCTACCATTATCCATCTCTCTCATTGGATCTCACGTACGCAATAAAAAGTATACAATTACTGTAGTTCCCCTTCCCCTCGAGCTATTCCAAATCGCCTATTATTTATTCGGAAGAGCCTCCACTGGTGCTCTCGTATATAGCCCCTAGACTTACCCGAGGCTCCTACTAAATACACCATTGATGACCTCGCTAAGGCGGTGGTTAGAACTGAATACAACAGGTGCGGCCATCGGACTTGTATCATCTTACGATTGTAGCTCTCATAACAGCTCAACCTTCTCTACACCTACAACAGTAATCGCCGTTCGTGGTGACCGCACGTAGGGAGAGATCTAGATTCCCAGGGAAAGTTCCTACCTTTAAAATTGCTCCGCAAAGCTCAGGTCCCCCGTCCCAGGATATATCGAGATTAACGTCGCCATTGCTATCCTCGAATCTCTCGAGTCCTGGTCAGCACTAAAATTGAAGATAGACTCTTCGATCGATGGCGTGGCTTCAGCTTCAATCTCTACTATCATTACAGTCAGATTCAACTTTCTCCCGCGGAATCGCTTCGTTCTTCAACTCGATGATATACCTCAATAGCGACAGGGTGCAACAGTTTTTTAGTTAGATTATAGGAGTGGATGCGCAAATGCATCGGTAATCTACGGTATTTATAGGTTTGAAGTTGGGTTCTAGAGACTATGGTGCTTATAGAAAATATGAGGGTACCAAGGTAGAGGAGTGGTGGAATATCTTTATCTGCGGTCCTTCTTGGCTAATAAAATGGCTGTCTTCCTGTATATGGAGGATGTCGTGCATTATATATGGTAAATTCTATTGTCTATTCTATATAGCTTAACCTTCTTCATAGCTACAAGCAGCCCCTTTCACCATGTATTCTACGGAGCCATACAAGCTACTAGTAGCATAAAAGCCAAATGTTGGGCTAGATCTTCATAGAAGATCAACTGCGTAGATGGTTCAATTGAGTTGATAATGGAGAGAAGACAGTTAATGATTGAAGCACTTGATTACACTTTTAATGGATGAACAAGTTCAACTCGATACCACCACGTACTATCTCCATAAAAGAAGTATAGTCTATCTCCATATATCAATCATCTTTTAGTTGGTCCCTTGCATCCAGCCATATATATCACGAGCTGAAGGCCTCATACTACCTACGTCTCGATCGTTAGATCTATAGGTAAGTTATACAACCAAATTCTGAAAACCTGAATTCAGATTGGACAACGAAATTATCAAAAGCACATCAGATAATCAAATTTCGAGCTCAACTTGAGAGATTCAACGTTGACTTCAAATCTAGCCATTCAGATCCAAATTAGACAAAGAAGGATTAGATACAAGTCGACCAATCAAAAAGCAATATGTACTGGTCCTGGTGCACTAACCCTAGAGTACCAAAGATATAGCAATATGCCATATCTATACTGGTATTTCGCTATATAGAATTCGGTAATCAATAGATCTTTGAGTATATGGTATAAAATCAAGAGTTAGCACTAATAATATCTATATAGTATATATGCTAATAATGTAAAATAACCAGGTAGTATAAAAGGTTATCCAATTAAAATGTATAATCAAGCAGAAATCGATTATAGTGCAAAAAACAAGCGTAAAAACACCTATTAAATTATACGTACTATAATAGGAGCTAAGAAGGATTCTACGATTATATAGCATATTGCTATAAAAGTGGTATTCTAGGGTAATTGAGCATAGTGCGTCAGTCCTACTGCGGCACTAGTAACGTAACAATAATGTTGAGTTCCATTAAGTATATATATTGAAAGAGTAGAATCTGATCAGTGGTTTCAAATTTTTACTATAGAACAAATATAATTAGTTTTATAATTATATCTACTACGATTTTTTCTATAATCCAATCAAGTCTGCTTGTAGAATAGATTTCAAAAGGATTTTCCAGATCATATTCCAATACCCCGAATTAATAATTAGATATTCTAGATTGGATTTCAGTATTTCAATATATCTTGTTAATTAGATATTAGGTTAGATTATGTCTAACAGGGCATAGATAATTCCTGATTATACATAAGAATAGCAATATAAAAGACTTAATAATAGCAATTGTAATATTACCTATTGATACTTATCACGATTCGGTTTTAAGCGAGGAAGTTAATTACCCTAGAGTACCAGAAATATGGCCATATGCTATATCCGGTTTATGGCATAATTCCACATTCAAAATGGTTTTTTGATATACAACATTTGGGAATTCATAGATCTTTGAGTATATGGCATAGGAACAGAAGTTAACACTAATAGTCTATATCTTATTTTGAGCTTAATCTGTTAATCTTAGTATATTAAGCTAAGCTTATTTTAGCATACTACAAGATTTCGGCTTATTTAAGCGTATTGCTTTATTTGGGTATATTCGAGTATATTATAAATCTATAGTATTATCGTTGTTGTAGTTGTTATTAGTAGTATTGAAACTATTCAAAATCTAAAATGGTTAATATGTTATTAAAGGGAGGGAGGCATTTTTGAAATAGGGGAGTGGAAGCGAGGTAGAAAAAGCAATTCTTTAACGAATGGAATAATTTACTATTGATGGTATCGATGTTATTGATACTATTAATAATATTAAAGAGTTAAAAAGTTGAAAAGTTAAAGAGTTGAAAAGTTAAAGAGTTGAAGAGTTGAAAAATTGAAAAGTTGAAGTAAAGTTGAAGAGTTGAAGTAGGATTGAGAATGGTATACTAGTATTTGAAGCTATTTTGAAGCTATTTTTTGAAGCTAATATAGTATTCTGAAAATCTTTCAATGTGGACGCTTTAAAGCTCCTACCACTATATACGTAAAATATACGCTATAGTAAGATTTAGGGAGGATTTTACGAATATATAGCATCTTGCCAGAAAAGTGGTACTCTAGGGTTACCTAGTCAACATATCACAGGGCAAACACTTGTCTTTTGTTCTATTCCCATGATTCTCTCTTGATGATGCACAAGCCAGCCTAAATCAGAATGACCAGATTCCCACATTGCTGGATGCACAAATAGCATAATAAATCTATATCTGAATAGAGCTAACGTCGTCACCGTGGCAAGAGTGAAATTTCAATATCTAAATCCCAGGGTGATTTGGCTGAATAGACAAAATCTACAAGCACGAGCTTGACCAGCCTAGACTGCTGAAATCAAGCACGCAGACTAGAAGATCCTCACGATACGCTAGTATGGGAGGTTGTTAGTTACTCTTATCTTTACAAAGGTATTAAACATTCCCGGGTTACTTGAGCATTGATCATCTGGCCTCGCTAAACAGCAAAATTCAAGTTCAGGGGTTCAATTCGGAGAATCAAATTCTAAGAGTTGTTGCTAATTATCTCCTACAAACCGATGTTCCGCAACCTCTTTGAAGAGAAGAAGAAGTGGCGCAACGAAAGTTGCATTCGTTGCGCCGCACTATTGTGGATATAAACTCTGCAGAAGAGATAGATATCCTCAATTAATACTATATATAACGTCCGCCAAAGTATACGCCCCCTTTGCTATTTATAAATGTTCAATCAATAAATATCGAATATCGAAAGCTTTTCTCTTACTTCTAGGGCTTCACACAAGATTCTGTTCAATCTAATGCATTCTTTCGGAATATGAAGTAAGTGATTATATAGTATAGTAGTACCTACTAGCGTCACGTTATAGTATAAACGCTAGTAAGCGTAAACAAAATTTTCTTAATTAGCTCTAAATCTATGTAATAATTTAGTGTAATAAGATGATAGAGATACTCTATAATATGATATAGTTACCTTTATCGTTATATTAACCTTCATTAGTAATGTTAGAAATTAAGGCTTTAAGATTCACATTTACTCGAGCATTCATATTTTCCTCTTTAGCTATTAATGTTGACTTTCAGAATTTCCAAGCTCTAAAATCTCTTCTACTATTTTTGGATGAAGTATTAGCCTCTAAGCTGCTTCTTAAATACGAAAGTATCCATTCTTAAGTGACTATAGCAAAAGACTTTTGTTTTTGAAAGAAATAAAATTCATCAACAATATGATTAATGATGTAAACACATAATTAATTAATCAGTTCTCGAACACCTTTTTCTCAGGTTTAATAACAACTATTATTCTCACTTTTTAAAAAACATCTACTCGCCCCTCCTCCCCCTCCTCCCCCCTTTCCCCCATCACCTTTATCAAATCTCCATCTCTATATAGACCTTCAAATTTGTATACTTTCAATAATTCCCCCAGCTCCTCTTCTTCCCCTTCTATCTATTTCAACCACCAGCTACTTCTTCAAAAATTTCTTCAGAGTTCTGCCAGACAATCTATACCTACAAGACAACTCCACCTATGTCAAATAATATCTGTATACCTCTCCATCTCAATTCTACATCACCAATTATATAACTTCGCCTCGAAAGATTTAACCTTTATTTTAACCCACAACAACACTTACACTGTATATGTCAAGACACAGCGGAAGCAAGGAATAAATAAGAATGAACATAAACATAAGAGATAGGTAGCAAGGAGATGAAGGAAAAGAGTTAATAATTATATACGGTCTTCTACCAATTTCGCATTCGGAGAATTGCTAGCATCGCACATGGATTGTATCAATATTTACCACCGCGATATAGTATGTGCGCCAATAGACTCAAGGAAGAATTCATTCATAGCTCAGATGGTTATCAAAAAGCCTTATACCAAGTCAGATATGATTTGACCATTCCAAGGTTCTCTATGGTCATACCAACACATTCGATCCCGCAAGATCAAGAGAACATCAACAACTCGCTTAACCACACCCCCTTTCATCCGATCCACCCCAGCTTCAACATCCATCCTATAATCTTCCAAAGCCCAGACGAGACCGATCCAATTCACACATCCGATCCCGAGACGCTCAACCAATGGCAAGAGAACCATCGACTCCACTCCAACTCCGCCCAGCGACCCCCAAAATTTAAAAAAAAAAATCTCCCAAAAGAAAAGAAAAAAATAATTCACAATCATAGCGATCAAGTTCCCCCGGGGCGCCGTGGTCTCACTCGTAAGCTGTTACAGTTTCCCCGGTATACCTGTGTGAAAGCCCGCAAAGGTCTGTCCTACATTCTCGGACGCGCCAGTACGTTCATGATTCCCGCGTATTGGTTGGCCAATACCAAGGATGATGAGTCCTGGTGATAGCGGTGTCTGATGTGCTAGCAGTTGACCAACGACTCGTCGAAGGGCTGCCAACTGAGCCAGAAGCCCATGTTTGCGCGACAAATGTAGTAGGAGGTGCGGGGCTTGAAGCTATATTGAGGAGGAAGATGGCTGGGTGGTGGAGTTGGTGAGTGAATGTTTGGGGGGTTTTTTTTTCTTATTTTTTGGAAAGGGTGTTTACTTGGTTGTGTCTGTGGGCTTTGTTTCATTATTTCTCAAGATAAGTATCTATTGACCTTCTTTTTATTTCCAAAGAGGAAGGTATGGTAAGATCTGACTTGGGATTTAGTTGAAAATTGTGACGAAGTCCACGTCGCCGCAACGAATATTCACTTTGCTAAATTATGTCGCGTTGAAACAAAGCCCCACCGAACGTTCAACGTATCTAATGAGAATAGAAGATATCATCTTTATATTCTTTACAGCATCAGGCCTGTCCAATGTGGTTCTTATATAAAACACAGCTAACTATACAAATTGATAGCTTCATACATCAGTCTTTGAACTGCACACTCACCGGGCAATAATCATATAGATTCTTCCATGCAGCAACAAAAGTCTTCCAAGGAAATCATCCGTTTGGTGGACACCGATGAAACAACCTTTACAACCACACGGAAACTCTAACGCCATGGCTATAACCAGAAGCCCGTGTCTTTCATGAGTACAAGCATGGTTTCAGAAGTCAAACACTTGACAATCCTGAGCGTCCATCGGCTGAATCAATCCAACGCAGTCTCTTCACATCCATATGCATCTCCGCAGGAGATTCTGTTGTCGGGATAGGTCAGCAAGGCGGATAGCATTAGCACAATATGCATACGCATACGCATCTCCCACAAACACAGCCACGCAATCAACAAAACAACCTATTACTCAACCACTCATCTCTGACTATCCCAACCTTCCCCAATCCATAAAAAACAACAGTATAACCTCACCATCCAACACAATCCCAATCCCCATCCCCATCCACCATTCTGTCGAACATTTATTATAAGATTGTAATACTTACCTCGATACTAAAAGAATATAAATTCCTGAAGCGTTGACATCACCATTCAACCCTCATCACGGCGAAGAGATCAAGATAAAATAGATGTAGCGAAGGAGGAGGAGGGGTGATTCGACGATGGATCTTCTATTCGAAGTGATCAGTGATGATTTTATCATGTAACCTTACATGTAGATACAACAGTACATGTGTGCGTGTGTAAGCGTTTGAGTAGATGGAGATGCGGACAACGACAGATGCAGAGATCGACGCGAAACAATATCCCATCGAACAAACAAACCACCGCCCGTAGATATCATATACTGGAGTACCAACCAGCCAGCAAAACCCATCTATCCCAACTCCATGACACTATCACCCAAACCCCACATCAAACATGCATTCCTCACGCGCAACCTCAAACTCAACCTTCCATCCAAAAGACGAATTCCCCCGGCACGCTTCCCAGTATAAACCATCCTCCCGTCCCCTCCCCCCAAACTCCAAACCCCACACCCCCCAAATCCATCAAGCGATCCCCCAACCCATCCTCCCCCCAGTAGAAACCCGCCCAAACCCCCATCCAAAGCCCACCCAAACCAAGCCTCAACCCTCCCAGCAAGCGACGGAGGAACAGAGAAAAAAAGAAAGAAAAAAGAAAGAAAGAAAGAAAGAAGCCACTCCATCCACGCTACGATACATCCGCCACGACGTGCGATCATGTGGGTGGAGAAGAAGCTGCATGAAGCCAGCGGACCAAGAAGCGAAGAAATTAGTGCAGAAACGATGAGAAGAATTAAGGGGTTGGGATTTGGGATTGTGTGATGATTTATTGATGGATTGATTGATGGATGGATGGATGGATATATGGATGAATTGCAAATCCAAGATCAAGACCACCGCGATCGCGATCTCTCCATACTTTCCAGGACACCGTATCTTGATATCACGGGATGGAACAAAGGGGATGGATAGATCAAGAGCTCGCAGCAGATTTGTGTCGATCGGTCCAATGGTCCATTCTGGAGTATTTTCTTCTGGAGGGCTGGTGCGTGGTGGATCTATGGGGAGGAGATTGTTTACAGTGCCCGGGGCGTGGAGACGGAGGATGGGGAGGTGGAATTGGGAGAGGGAAATCTTTATGGCCCGGGGCGTTTGGGACGATCTTTTGAGAGGTTGCGCTTGGGGAAGTCTGTAGGTGGGGGATGGGAAAGGAGATGAGAGAGATGAGAGAGATGAGAGAGATGAGAGAGAGGAGAGAGAGGAGAGAGATGAGAGAGATGAGAGAGTCGAGAGACAACAAAGGCAATATCATTCCACTTATTCTTGCATGGAGATCACTGGGAACGAGGATTCCCGAATGTCGATCGCCGGGTAGGGCTTGATTATGGATAATATACACGATGCTATCGAGATATGAGATGAATGGATGACTCGAATGAGTTGGTGAATTATGTCTGGTTTGGACCCCCAAGATGCTCGGGTTCAGGACAAGAAAAGGCAAGACCAGACCAGACAAGACAAGATTGGCTTCCGAGTACGATGGAAAGTCCGTGGATGACTGGCATAGTGCGCTATAGCCACGGCCGGGACCTACGATCTCGAAATCTAGCAATATCCCTCATTCCTCAT
Organism: Monilinia fructicola; assembly: GCA_008692225.1. Taxonomy (NCBI): domain Eukaryota; kingdom Fungi; phylum Ascomycota; class Leotiomycetes; order Helotiales; family Sclerotiniaceae; genus Monilinia; species Monilinia fructicola. The sequence continues at coordinate 1,579,161 of VICG01000014.1, forward strand.
CCCTCATCCCTCATCCCTCATCCCTCATCCCTCACAAATCTATACCACCACAACGCTAAAAAGTTCTCCAACCTAAGCAGCTTTCTATCACACACCAAGTTAGCCAGAACCCACCAACCGACCCCCACCCCCCGAACAAGAAGAAAACCACGAAAAACTCACCCCGCCCCTCTCATCCTCCAACCCAATAACCGGTCCGTTCTTGCTTGCTGCTGGAAACTCTTCCTTAACCTTCGCCTTGGCCTTCTTCCCCTCTCTCCCAGGCTCCTCATTCAACCCCGCACTCGCACTCGTCCCCTTCGCCTTTTCCCCCTTGCTCTGCTGGCTCGCATCATGCTGCACATTGTGTTTGTCCGTCGCGTGGTCTGTGCCTGCGTTTTCCCCTGGAGATCTTCCGGCCCAATTGCCGCGGAGGTGTGTGGTGGTGGAGTAGGAGCGTGGGCGCATGGTGCCTAGGGGGGGATAGGCGGGGGGAGGTTGGGTTGGAGAGGGAGAGGGGGAGCGGTGGATGAATTGAAGGTGGAGGCGTGGGTTGGGGGTTAGATGGCGGATGCGGGCGTAGTGGGAGGAGATGGGGATGTTTGATTTGGACATGGCGGGATGAATTGTGGAGGGTTGTGTGGTAGGTGAATTGAGAGTTGATTGAGCACAATAGAAACTAGAAATTATGATTATTGTAGATTTTTATTATATGTTTGAGTTGAAGTTCGCGATATTGTATGGAAAAATTAGACAGTAGAGAGTAGTAAATAATAAGAAAGAAGAAAAGGAGTGTGGGAGAAATAGCAGATTATAAAGTGGAGTGATAGCTTCTAAGCTTAAGCGAACAATGTTTTCCTCCTCTCATCAGTAGATCATGTTGCGTTAGTGACCACACTACGAGTACCGACATTGGCAATTTATGATGATGGGATTGATGGCCAATCTCGATGTCGATGTCGTCACAACTTTTCTTGTAGTACCAAGACCTAAAATGCGGGGTACAGAGTAATGCTAGTCCCCCTTTTAGCTCCCACGAATGATGAACAGTGGTTAGTGTGGCTGATACATAGATTCGGGCATATATTTATGATCATAGGGCAAAACCATTAAATAGAAGCCGAGCTCTTTAGGGCTTCCTTCTGACACCTCGGCAGCACCAGATACATCGTGGACAAGAATTCCTATAGGAAATACTCGCTTAATGTTGAGGTGTAAATCGTACTATTGAAAAAGAGGAGATGCATTTCGATCTTGGTGGTGGGAATATCGAAATATGAAAAACATAACAAAAACAAAATTTTCAACCATTTCCCGATAAATTCGAAGTCTTGACAAAACCAGATGAACGCCATCTGCTATGCCTATTTCCTTCTTCCTAGAACGCCAAATCCTTGATACCCTACATAAAGTTGAGAATGAGAGTGTTATAAGCTTATTATGCTCTACCAACTCTAAAAGAGAGTATCTGATACTTGTTAGTATAATTTCTTCAATGTAAAAGGAACAGAAGATATACGCACATCATTATGACCAACAGAAACAATAGCATCTTCTGAAACCCTTACACCACCAGCTCCTTCAACATAAGCCAAAGGAGCATCTCCCATGACCTTCCTTGCGCATTCTGCGACTGTGGTATTTTTCTTCACCAATACACAATCTCTAAACACTTTCTCACTTCCGGATCCACCATTTCCTGCTATCAGACTTCCTACGTTCCTTACCGGGAACACTGGTACTAGACCTAACAATTCTGCTGCTCGAGAAAGTACTTGGACTACTCCCGTGCTTCCGAATCTGTAAAGAACCATGTCTTTCAAATTTTCAATTCTTGTTTTGAGCTTCTCATCCAGTTCCTTCAAACCCCCACCAGTTTCATCACCATCGGCGATTAGATCCTCTCTCGTATCCACAAACTCACTCCCCTCCGTATACTTCACAAACCCTTGCTTGGCTAGCTTTCTCAGAAAAACTTCCGACACAGCACTACACAGAACAATACTCTTCGGATCCTGCATCTTCGCAATCTTGCTAATATTCTTATCCGCATCCGCATGATCGATCTTGTTCAGCGCAATAACCGTGGGGAATTTCTCATCCGTAAACGCATTTACGACCATATCAATCGTTTCATCAGACCAATGTTCCAATGGTTCCTTCAACGCCAATTTGTCCAACGTTCGCGCAACCACGGCACTTGTACTTCCATATCCAGAAAATTGTCCCTGTAATGTCTCAACAGCCGTAGCTTTCACAGCTACATGTCGTCGTTTTATCGAACCCCATTTTTGCATCAAGTTCCCTCGAATCCACGCTACGATCTCCGAGCGCAACCATACAATATCATAACTAGGATCATAACCTCTGGTTGCTTTTCCCTCTGCATCAGTCGTGCCACTTACATCCACGACATGAATAAGCGCATCTGCATGTCGTAAATCGTCGAGAAACTTATTTCCAAGACCTTTTCCTTCGTGGGCGCCTGGGACGAGACCGGCTACATCAAGTAATTCGATAGGAACAGAGCGACGGCCATCGATACAGGATCCATAGTTGGGTTTGCAGCGTGATTGGAGATTATAACGGGCGCAGGCACAATCGATTTGGAGGTAGCCAATTGCGCGTTGAGGGTCGATGGTTGTGAATCTGGGAATGGCTCAGCATTTGGTCTTTCTTGCTTTACTTTTGTGCGATCTCCATAGCTTCTTATCCGTCATGGTGGAAGGGCGCGCATGTAATTGACTGGGCTTGTGCTTACGGGAAGTTGCCTACATGAGGATGTAAGTAAATGGAGGGGTAGGCTAGAATGGGATGGGATGGCATTGAGAGTATTCACGCACCGACTTTTGATGTAGCATCTGTAAGACTGTTCAGTGTTGTACTCTTCCCTGAAGAGGGTTTGCCTACGAGGCCGATCAGAGGATCTCGTGGCATATCGTGTGGTGATTATGGGATTTCTTGAGAAGAACGTTCATGCACAAACTTAAAATTTGTGTATCAACTTTGGGAATGCGCCGGGACTACCGACATCTTGGTGGGGTTGATTGTTGATACCTGAGGCCAAAGGTTGGTTCAGTCTCAAGATCATTGTCACTCTAAGATGTAAATGATAATGGGATTCTGAATTGTTATTTGCTAATCCGATCAGTCGAGTTGTCCATACTCGATAGTTTATCTTTGTCTGTATCTCGACGCTTAGTGTTTAGGTCGTCAATGGGTTGAAGTTTTGCTATTCTGAAGATTCGACGTTTTGAGTAAGCTTAACGAGAAAGATTGGATGAGTATGTGTAAATTTGAATTTAGATTATTTGAAGAAACTATATAGAAGTTATCCAGAGTAGGTGTAACAAGATGGAGCGCCGATTGCTTATCGTCTCATGCCAGCCACCAACCTCTCCATACCGTATCCACAGCACCGAGATTGCTATATGATTCTTTCCGGCCAATCCATCATCAATACACAATCATCGGTAGTAATGGACACTCCTTAAATCATGAGATATTGGATCGCCAATTATTCCTTGGATGGGCAGTTTTATGCTTTGGGATGTTTCCTTTGGCAATACGCTCTAGAACCAAAGCCGGTCTAGAAACCCCTTCATCTTCCTCAATTTTTGACGTACATGAGAGCCTGGATCTCGCCCATTCAAGCGACCAAGCATCAACAGACTATCCATATTCCAAGTCTGTGTAAGAAAAAACAATTCACCATAAGACTCCTTATTCTCGAACTCTGAAATGCAGGATATGGTTCTGGGCTTACCACGCACTCGCGTAAAGATGTTTCATGAGCAATGACTGTTGAGGTTCTCTCAAAATTGTAACGCTGTCATCCTCCCATTCATTGGGTCATGATCATGGAAGGGTCAATTTCCTTCGACCGCATTTGGTGAATGCCACATTGAGATTGTGATGCAGATTCTCATCAACGGATTGTGGTGCACGGAGTTGTCTATCCAGCCACAGAGCCAAACAAGCTTCACCAGCGCAGGATCTAAAATATTTTCTGATCCAAACTCACCTTGACTCGTGTAGCCCTGCACTGCGCCAGTACGTATTGTACTCGTTTGCCAAGAAACATCTTCCAACCTCGTCATTTCTCCGTGGCTTTTCGGAAGTCGGAATGGCGAAGTGAACGATAATTGATCACAAGATGAAGTTGATAATCAAGATCTTCTAACGTGCATTTAAAGCACTGCCTGTGTAGTATGTAGTATGTACGGACTTGAATGCAAGTTACACGTCTGGTTGCCGTATAGACAGGCCCGGCGGCTTAGCAAATGGGAAAAGAAAAGGAAGACGAATGAAATGTCGAAATTCGAATCACATGAAATTTGAAGTCCTCAGAATCCATGGATGCCACTGCCCAGGTGTACTAGGTAGGTAATGAACTTATGAGTAACCTGGAATTGACTGTGCCACATTCACAGCCACAGCCCCCGCAAGCAGATAAAGACCAATCGGGATACCTGCGGCATTGAGCTTAGAAAATGTCCGTCACATTATCACATATGCCGTCTCAACATTTGAAAAGACGGTATCCATGACGAGAATCGATCTATTCGTTGATTTATTAAATATTATTTATTCATGATATGTCATGTAATATCATGGAATATAATAATAGGATATTATGAGGTTATTGTTATTGTTGTTGTTATCCATGGATTGTTGTTGTTACTCTATTGTTATTGTTATTACTGTTATTATTATCAAATGTACTTCAAATTTGACTGTAATATTTTCATAGGGTAGGATTGATTGATTAAATTCACCCCTTGAAAGAAGGTGTGAAGGGTGAAGCAAGTGAAAGGGATCATTGGAAGAGAATGAACATCATTTACTGCCAGTACTCCGTACAGTCGTTGTCAAAAGAGTTATTATGACGTAATGTGGTTGATGATATTTTGATACAGTACAGCGGTTCCAGGTTGCTCTTTTCCTTCCCTTCACCTTCGCAAATGAAATATCTTGGTTGGGCCACACTTCACCCAAAAAATCAATCGATCTAATCTGTTTTCAGTAAAATGCCAACTCCGAGGTCGAGTCTTTCCTTCCTTGCAGGTTTGATAAATGGTGAAATAATAATAATGCGGTGACGTTGTATCCCGATTCCAATCAAATGAATGGGAAAAATCGTATCATTCACGTAGGTGATAGGTGGTAGGAGGGAGGAGGAACTTCCAGGTTATCCAAGTTGCTGAAAATTAACCAAGCCACTTCAAGGCTTAAGCTCAAAGTTCGTGCTACCGTACTCATAGTGTGTCTCATAGTCTCAGTCTCATTCTCATTCTCTCATAGTCTCGTACGCTCTCATACATAAAGGTCCACTTTCCCATTAGTTGACTTGCGACCTTCAATTTGCAAACATACATTCCAACCTGCTTCACAACACAACAAAGAACTTTCTATACTTTTTAAAAAGATACCCGTCAACGATACAGCTTAGATTTTCATTTTCGATACCCATTTATCAATCCATTCAAACATCATGCCTTTCACAGCCAGGTAAGAAGAATTGTTCTCATACTCGCTCGTTCGGCGTCGTCGGGCGGCGCACTCTCTACTCAAATTGTATCAATAAGAACATGGAAGCAATGACTGACATTTCACAATAGCGATATCTGCAAGATCATTCTTGCCATCATTCTCCCACCCGTGGGTGTATTCCTTGAGAGAGGATGCGGTGCCGATTTCCTCATCAACAGTAAGGCTACCCATATCCCATGTCTCTAGTAACTGATTGACAATACTAACACAATTCATAGTTCTCCTGACCATTCTTGGATACATCCCTGGTATCATTCACGCTTTGTATATCATTCTGAAGTATTAAACTTCTTACGATAACGACTTCCCTCAACCAACCAACCTACCTACAAACAAACCAATCTTCACCTCCGACTAACGATACCACAATCATCTCAATCATATCACATCCATCCTCTATCATACCTTCATTCGGAATCAGGCGTTACCATACGGTTCCATGCTCAGACATAGTAATGAATAATCAATCTCTTGGCATCGGAAGAGTCGGCTGCAGAGTACTTGGCTCGAAAGACACAATATGGCTTGGGACATGAGAACATGCATGGGCATGGACCATTTGGGATGATCATGATTTTCTGATTATACTTTCTTGCGCATCCTCACACGACTGGGTTTCTATGGAACGGCTTATTTTTTCTTTGGGTCTGCTGGCAGCATGTCTACGGACTTGCGGTGCAATATTGGTTTTCAGGAGGAATTGTACAGAACGATGGACAACATAATGAACTCAATTTAATTCCAACTTTTGAACAACTAAAACATCTTGGGATTGGGAATTTGCATAGTTTCCATCGTGACCGATCGACCATTAATAATGATTCAATAGCCCTGGAGCTTGATAGAACTTTGGAGAAGTTTAGAAGCTTAGAGATAAACTAAAATGTATTGAGTAATGAATGATTCATGTCGGAATCTTATTACATCTGTCACTCACCGACTGGTCCAACGGACTGGTACGTTCTACCGTAAAAGGACTGTCTGTACATCTCCGGCCATCCATGGATCTCTGTACATAGAGTGGAGTGGCCAAGTGCTACAGTACTGAGTCTGGATGTACTTACTGAGTCTTACGCAGACTTGCTGGTAATTATTTCTTTTGAAGGCGGGGGGACGGAGGGATTAATATCAATAGATGCTCGATGCTCGATGCTCGATGCTTGATTTATGGATTATCCATGGATGATTAATGCCGAGCCCGTAGCACCCGAATAATACTACAGTACTGTACTTACTCCGTACAGCTGGCGTTCGTTCCTAGTAAAAGAAAGTTTACTATATTCCGTACAGTAGGGTTAATTATGATTTATATTAATATACTATAACGTATATTGGTCACTTTATTATAATATATAATACTGTTCAAGGCAAATATATATATAGGTATACTAGCGTATTTTAAAATGGATTATTTAATCTATTTTAAGTAAGGATTGAATATTTTAGATAGGGCTAGAAATTAAAAAAAATTTAAAAAAAAATTTTAATTAAATCATTAAGAAAAGTCTTTAATGTTTAATAAGTATATCTTTAAAGAGTTATTTATATTTACTAAGTATATCTTTAAAATCTACTTATGTTCTTAATTAATAATATTATTTACTTAAACTAGTGAATACTATTTATTTCTAATATATTAAGCAAAATAACTTAATCTAATTAACTAAACTAATATAATTTGTTAAAGTTCTCTTATAGAAATAGGAATTTATTTCTATTTAAAAATCTCTTAAATCTTATTTTATCTTTTTTTATTTTAATAATCTTATAAAATAAAGAAATAAAAATATAATATAATTATACATAACTGTATGTAATTAGTTTAATATAATATTTTTATAATGCTCAAAAAGCATTGTAATATAAAAATATGTATTTATTAGCCCAAATATATAAATTATACTATATAGACTCCTCCAGCTAGGTTCACTCCAGCCTTTCAGTACTCCGTACAGTATTGGACAATTGATGCCTTTATCATAAGGCATAGATGACTCACCATACATCTAGTCCATATTAAGCTAAACTACTTTTTAGCGACCCAAAAATCTTGGCGTTCACACGAAGAAAATTTACTTCTCAGACTTCTATCTCTCTTCCGAACCTCAATCACCAACAACAACTCAATTCGGCGTAGGATAACCATTTCTTTGCGACCCTCACCAAAATCAATCAAAATGCCTCCAAAAGTACGTCCATGAATTAAAGAAACCGCTTTGCTGTTGGCCTGCTTTCTTTTCCGAGAGTTATGGCGTGATACAGTAGGCTAAAATATATCTTTTATCGAATAGGCAAACAAGAAGGGACCCTCTGTCAAGAGAAAGTTCGTCATCGACTGCAAGCAACCTGCAAACGACAAGATCTTCGACACCGCTGCTTTCGAGAAGTTCCTCCAAGATAACCTCAAGGTTGATGGATTGAAGAGCAACTTCGGCGACAAGGTCACCATTGCCAAGGATGGAGACAGCATTAAGGTCGAGACCTCTGTCAACTCTGGCCACTACCTCAAGTACTTGTACGTATTCCCGGAGAGTTTACACTTTATTTGCTTGAAGAAGTAGAGGAATATTTACTAATCTTTCGTTGCGAAAATAGGACCAAGAAGTTCCTCAAGAAGAACCAATTGAGAGATTGGCTCCGTGTTGTCTCCACCTCCAAGGGTGTCTACGAATTGAGATTCTTCAACGTTGTTGGTGATGACGCTGAGGAGGATGATGAATAGATGGTTACATATCACATCTAGGATTTGAGAATCATACCATGATGGACTAGGCCACGGACTAGAAGATCATGAGGAGAGTTGGGATTTAGCCATGGTGGATATAATCAATGCTATATTACTGCTCTCTCAAAACCATGGCATCTTGATATTGTTATGTGATTGTGAAACTATGACGATATGCAAACTAGCATCCTTACCATATCTCCTCCCATACATCCCTACTCTGGAAAGTTCCACTCAACATCCCGTGCACCATGCCATGTGCCAATCCCCGAATCCTACAACTCCCAAACACAAAAGAATCCCTCTCCCCTTTCAAATCCCCTCTCTTCTCATTAAGTACCTTCAAAGAAGCTTCAAAGAAGATCCATCGCCTTTTCTAGACAAACCAGCATCTACTGTGCACTGTGAAATATAGAAATAAGATGATTTGGTTTGCGCAATTCTGATGTACAACTTTCAATCTCGAGTTTTGGAGATGGAATGGAAATGGATGTATGCGGAGCTTTGTTCATAGAAGATTAGATGGCACTAGATTCGGATGTGCGGCGGTGGGTGGAGTAATGAATGGAGTTGGGGATGGGCGTGGAGGATACTGATGGAAAAACAGGGTGGGTGAATTTTCCGTGCCGGGCTTCCCTTGTGCTCCGTTCAGTTCAGTACAGTACAGTACAGGACAGTACATCCACGGACGTCGTATATACAGTACTAAGTATATACGGACGGAGCCGACGATGAAACCGACTGTGTATCTGCATAGGTACAGGGTGGAAGATGTAGAAGATGCAGAAGATTGGTCGGAGTGATATCTGGATGCTATACTGCACTGTAGTGTAGGTAGGACCTGCACCTGCACCTGCACCTGCACCTACCTAGGTATTGTATGCAAGTGCAGGAAATGGATGCGTTGAGTTTTAGTCGGTGGCTGATCATTACTTACTTGGCTTGGAGTATAATATATATATATATCTCCCAACCATCTCTCGCCGCCCATTCCACTCATTTCTTCCCGCTCCGCGAAAAGGAAAAAGACAACGGCAGATATGCAAGGTGCGCGAACGAGGATACGTACATATACACTCTACACATCTGAAGCCGCGCCCCAGATCTTAGCGTGGCTCGAGAATAAAGAAACGAGGTATCTAGGTTTCGTCCAGATGCTATAAAGTATCGTCTCCTGCTGCAAGGTGGGGTTTGGGGGATTTCTTTCTAGGGGAGGGGATTCGGGGATTTTCTGTGCTTCGATGATGATGATGATGGTGGTGGTGGTGGTGATGTTTATAATGGGTATTTCTTGTTCACGGAAGAAGCTATAAATAAGGGTGGGTGGTGGGGTGTTTGCGGGTTGAGTTTCCGTGGCGGATGTTGTGTTGTGGATATCGTGGATGGCTCGGAGGAAAGATGACAACGCCGATCAACATGCTAGCTAGGTACATCCGAAGGTTTCCCTCTCCGTTTCTGGTCTGGTCTCGCAAGTTACAATGGTGAGATGGGGCGGCGCGGTGATGGCGCATATGGTTCTTCTGATTGTTTCTATCCATCCATCGATCTCGCTATCGGATGCTATCCGAGGGCCACTTGCTCTGCAAGGTTGGCGAGTGGGAAGGGTTTTGAGTTGCTTGTTTTCGGGTGCTAGATGTGTGGAGGGTGTTTCTTTCATGTCTTGTTATCAGCTGGTCATATGTAAACATGTATATACATATATGTGTGGTTGGGGGGGGGGGGAAGAGACGGGATGGGAAAGAAATTAGATACCGTTACGCCAAGACGCTTACTGTAGCAAAGAGATTGTACTTGCCCTCAACATCTTGATTGACAAAATATATGCGAACAGCCATATCATCACGCAGATCCATTTATAACAAGTGTAACATTGAGCTCCCGAGAAGATTCCGAGAAGCTGGATGGGACGTCAGTTAATCGTGGAGAAGAAGCTAGCTATACACATATACTCGGCATAGGCATGGAAGATCAATAAAGAGCAGCGCATTCGCAACCCAACACTCCAATGCACACCCAGAAACGAACATTGAATCGCCACTTAACGTGTGACCTACCCGACATGCACCGTGCGATGCAGCAAGGGCTCTTCCCACCATTCCAGCTCGCCAAGCTAGGCGTGGCGAGATGGACGCCCCATTTCATTCGTACCCATGGATTCCTATCCGCATACTTCAAACGACCCCGATCCGCGGAGTACGAGGATGGAAATTGCAACGTGATTGTCCGAAGGGATGGTTTTCATTTGTGAGCAAATATACAAGAAGCTGTCTCTGCTCCGCATCCTTCCACTGAATGGTCGCCACGGTGACGTGTTCCAGATCCAGCACTGACTCCCATGTGCGTCCTCCCTTGCTGCCTTCCTTCCTTCCTTCGCAACGTGCCCCAAAGGAACGAGATCCATACGCAGTGAAGCCATACAATTATCCACTCAATTACTATACCGGACATCAAGAACATCCATCCATCTATTCACCAACTCGCAAACATAGACTCCTCGGCAGAATCCCCAGAGTCGCCTACTGTACTTTCGACAGCCAGATTCCCCAGATTGCCCACCGCAGACGTCTTCAGCCGATAGTATTCCCAACGACTGTTGCGGACTGCTTAATGCCAAGAGCGCGTTGATAGCTAGCTGTACAGCGTGACCCACTCATCGTGATTGTCCGACTCGATGCCTCCAGCCTTCGCACGAGATGGCCGCGGGGATTTCAGCTCTCGACATATGTTCAGTCGTTAGGATACTGCGAAGTCAAGGATTCCACCTTCCACAGCCGCCTTTATGTATCTTCAATTTGTGACATGGCAAAGAAATTCTGGTCCGATCAAAAGAAAAAAAAATTGCTTTTTCAAGAAGCCAGGTTTGAGGCCGAGGGTTCGTGAGAACCCCGCGGTGTGATGGGCGTTGCGGTTGTGGGACCTAAAATTGCGCTCTAGCCATGGCATGCATTTGAACCGACTCTGCTCAGCGTAGACGCAAAGTGTCGGTGACAGTGTGACGATACCACGGTGCTGCCATGACGAGTCGTGATCGTTTCCAGCCCGCCGATATTCCACCAACTCACACATAACTTGTACCATCAATAAACCTAGACACCAACGCAATACTCATATAAGATTACGAGAGAACCTCCAGAGCGCTGCCAAGCTTTAGGTTGTAGAGGTTGACTCGTACGAGACAGCAAAGGGTGGACATCCCGCAGCCACCAAAGCAGCTATCCACGCCATGATCATCTGATCATTATCGTAACTTTGATCTGGATCGAGGGAAAGATCCGACGGCGCAGAAGAGATTGTCGTTGCAACAGGCATCGTTATCCGATATATTGATATATATATATATATATATATATATATATATATATAGGATGCAAAAAAATCAAAAACTCGTCAACACAGCGAAAACGACGCAAGCGAGAAGAGCGTCTCAAAAAGCCCAACGATAATGGCCACAGCCATAAACCCAATATCTACCCACTACCCACCAGCCTCTCCTCCCAGCGGGTCCATCACATTCATTATATACCGCAAGAGCGCCCGCGACCAAGCACCCCAAGCGCATGATGTAAGATTACGCACCCAAGAAAAATTCAGGAGCGTTCGAGAAAGTTCCACGCATGGCGCGACGACGACGACGACGACGACTTGACGGCTGCGAGCCAAGACGCATCGTGGCTTGCGCGACGCAATAAAAGATGCTGTAGTGTAAAGCAGGGCATACGTACATTTTGCTGAAAATGGACCGACCATGTTGATGCGACTGCGGGAGGATGTTTGGCATTAGGTCGGGAGCACGGCTATGGGTGGGTGGGTGGTTGGTTGGTTGGTATGTTGCGTCGCACGTGCTTACTTCTGCTGTATCCTATTTGGTACCACAATCTTACCTACCAACTTATCTATCGGTACAACGTTTTGACCTCCGCTTGACGAATCCCCCTTTGAGATTTCGGGGGCGTGTTCATGCTGGGAGGATCAAGTAGTGTGGTAGCTTGCGAAGTGGAGGTCGCAAGAATCATTGGATGTTTGGTTGGCAGAGGTAAAGAACAAACTGAGTTTTTTTTACCAAGGAAAGAGGAAAAGAGTGAGGAACCAGCAAGAGATCTCGAGAATAGATAGTACTCCAAGATGAGGCTCTACCACGAACTTCATATTCTGCTACATATGTCCAGATATCCAAAATTTATTAGCATTTTCTTAAAAGGGGCGCAAAGATGAAAGACCTCAAAGGAAAATATCTCCCCAAAGGAAGGAGCCAAACAAGATATCTATCCACTTCACTCGTTGGAAATTTGCACTCACATCATTAAATAAAGTAGCAAGGGAAACTTTTAGTGTTTTCATTATGTACTCATCCTGAGAGATTGAACCTCTATGCTACTTGCAATCCCTTCCTACCAGATTCCATTTTCTGAACAGCATTTCGTTAACGTCAAGGTTCTATATACCCTATGGAATCCTTAAAAAGAGAAAGGGTCACAGTCCAACATACGACTCTGATCAAGAATCCACAGTCGTAGTAACCCACCCACAAATTGATATTCCCGTCTCAGTTGATGGGATGTGTAAAGTAAGTCGAACAAGTTGAAGCCAATCAATAAATATGCCCAAAATTACTCCTTTCTTCCATTTCAATCAACTTTGAAAAAAAAAAGTGAAAAAAATCTCAAAGACAAGCAAACAGTAAAGGTAATGCGCAATTTAAGAACCATCGTAAACTTCTTTTTCCCAGTCCACGCTATGCAACAAAAATTCCAAAGTTAATCCCATAAACATGCTCTCATTTCTCGCAGGAAAAGTATGATATAAGGTTAGATAAAGGGAAGTCAATTGACCCTCAGCTATTGTTGACCTTGTTATCCTCCAAACACTTGGCCAGTTCTTCCGCTAATCCAGTCTCCTTGAGTTGGAGAACCCAGGTTTGTAAGCCCTTTCCATCATCACCAACTGTCATAAGCTTGATGGTCTTGCCACTAGCTTCATATTTGACTTGAGAAAGAAGTGACCTGTTGAGTATAATGGAGCCAGAGGGGTCACTTCGCAAAACAATTCGAGTAGCCTTCGTCTCTTTATGGCGAAGAACTTTCAATGGACCAACCCCTTTGGTGTCCCATGGACTGGATTTTTTGTCGCCTTCTTCATTTGGGCAGAACTTTAAGGCTCTAGCTCGAACAGAGTGAACAACATCCTCATCTTCTTCACCAGGATTAGATTCTAAGAGGTTCACTTGGTCATGAACTTTTTCGGGATCATTATCATCAGCGTCAGTGGCACCATCGGTGGTCGCACCTGGTGAAGTAGCTCGAGAAGTATTTGCGGAAGCTGCTACGGACGGGAAGAGAGAGGATGTAGCAGATGCCGGTCCACCGAACTGAAATCCTGTGGTTGTGCTAGGCCCACTAGAGAGAGCAGGAGTCGGAGTTCCAGAATTGCCAAACAATCCACCGAAAGAGTTGGTTGCTGGCTTTGCTGGACTAGCACCAGTGATGTTGAATGTAGGTGCAGAAGATTGAGCACTACCGAATTTGATTGGCGTATCTGGTTTCCAGGTTTTGTCTGCTGAAGTGCCAGAAGATGCACCAAAAGAGCTACCGAATATATTTGTAGTAGATTGGGATGCCGAACTCTCTTTATCTTCTGAAACAGGTTCTCTAGTCATACGGCTGAGAAGACTTCCACCATTACCAGGAGTTGGTGTAGTTGCACCAGAGCTAGAAATCGAACCAAACAAATTGAGCTTTGGCGGCTCAGTGACTGCTTTTTTTGGAGGCAATTTCTGAGCCCGCCTCGTCTACAGGGGTGCTTGGAGTATCATTGCTTGTGGTTGGTTTGTAGCTCGGATCCTTCTTTTCATCTTCACCATCAGAGCCATTATCAGAACTCTCATCATCCCCATCATTTTGGTTATTCGAGTCCGCATCGGAAAGATGGGCAAATGGATTGCCAGCAAATGAAGGTGTTTTTGCCGGAGCATTTGCAGTACCATCAAGAACAGATCCAGTGCCAGAGAACAAGCTAGGAGTAGATGTTCTCGAGACGTTGGCTGAACTGAAAATATTTTCAGCAGCTCCGGTAGCAGGCTTAGTTTGTCCGAATAATGATGTAGAAGGAGTGGTGGCAACTGGCGCAAATATGTTTGTAGTTGCGGGCTTTGCAGTTTGTTCCGGTCCTTTGGACTTTGCGGATTCAGTAGGCTTGACGAGGAAAGATGGAGCCTTGCCCTTTGCAAGCTCAGCCAATTCTTTAAGCTCCGCGGCTCTTTTCTTCTTGTAGTTAGCTTCCCACTCAGCTTCGTCATCATCCTCGGAATCAAAATCCTCATCCTTAGCCTTCTGCATCAATTTCTTTTCATTTTCTTCTGCACTATCGGCGGCCTGTTTACCAAATTGGGCCATAAAATTAGCGGGTCCACTTCCGAAGGATGGTGGCTTGATGCCGCCAGTAGGAGCACCGGCAAAGGTTGGTGGCTTAATACCACCAGTAGGAGCACCAGTGAATGAAGGTGGCTTAGCTGGGGAGGTGGTGGGTGTAGTGGAGGTAGGTGAGAATTTTAAAGACTGGGGGTTTTTTTGGCGTTGTAGAGGTTGCGGTGGTATTAGGCTTGATGGGAGAAGCACCTGGCAATGTTCCGAATGGATTGGAGAGAGGTTTCTCTGTTGAGGCCGACGAAGCTTCCTTAGCAGCCCCAGGTAATGCCCGAGTCTTTCTATCTGGACTGGCCGATCTTGATGGTTTCTCTGGACTATCCAAAATATTCTTGAACATATTAGAAGTGCTTGAACTAGAGCCATTGACTGTTCTCTTGTTGCTGTTTTTGCTATCTTCAATTCCTTCAGGGTCGAGTTGAGTCAAATAAACATCAGGCTTTCTCTTCCTGCTGCTGCCACCACTTACGACTTCTTCGTCGTGACCCGATTGCCCAGGCTTTCTTTTTTTATTGCCACCATCGTCTTCGTCGCCTATTTCTATTTGAGGATCACTCCTTCTCTTCTTATTCGAATTTGATTCTGGGGCTGCACTTCTGGAGGATGATTTGCTTGGACTGGTAGAACGACGAGACTGGGATTTTGATGCTTTGAATACCGAGTTGCCATTGAGCTGAGACTCAGACTCATTTGTCGCACGTGAGCGTTTTTCTGGGCTCTGAACACGATTTGAGCGCGATCTGTCTGATCGACTTCGCTTCTGAGGACTCATGTTTTTTGGTTCTCATCATTCTCGAATTCTGTTTCTGCCCTGCCTCGCTTGTTGGAGATATAATCAATCTTGTACTCTGCAAGAATTGATTTCTTTTTAGCTTCCATCCATGCCAATCCCTTGGAAGGATCTGCGCCAGGTGGTAAATGATGGAAGTAAGCTGCAATAGCTCTCTGCACAGATGTGATGCGAAAAAGTGCGTAGAATTCATTTTTTCTCTTTGGATCTATGCTCTGAGGCATATTTGCATCCATCTCCGTGACTGTGGGCTCAGAAATTCGGAACTCTAAGTTGGTAGATCTACCAGAGGTAGTTGCTCTCGTGACAGGACCTGGTGATTGTACACTGAGAGCCAGTGAATCAGAACTGGTGCCGTTACTTGTTGTCCCGTTTAAGGCTTGGGCATCTTGGGTTAAAGAAGAGAAACCAACAAGCGCGTTGCTTGAAGAAGGCTGTGCTGCATCTGCAGGTGTATCGATTGGTTTGAAAGAAGGGGCCTTATTGTAATCAGTCACCTCAGTATTTCCGCGGGTTTTGAACGGAGATCCAGTTTGATTGTTAGATGGAGAAGAGAACTTCGACGGGTCAGCTTCATTTACAGGGTTAATTATGGAATTGTGAAGGAAACCTACAGATTGCCCTGGAGGATTTGCCTTGCCAAAGTTTTCGAATAGAGCACCTGGTGTCTTGGCTGGTGTCTTTTCCGTGTTGTTCTCCGTGGCGCTTGAATTGAAGACTTGTTGGCCAACAGACTTGTTTGCGTTGAACAAGTCTAGAGTTTGCTTATCCTTTGGCTCTTCGGCAGACTTTGACCCAAAGAGATTATTGCTTTGGCCATTGTTCTGATTATTAAGGTTGAAGAGGTCTGGAGTTGACTCTGCAGGTTTGCTGAAATTGAAAGGTGCTGCAGGTGCTGCAGAGGTTTGGGCAAATATATTTGCAGTGCTCGAAGACGGAATTGGCTTAGAACCACCAAAAAGTGAAGTGCTTGAAGCAGATGAAGTTGAATCAGCAGGTTTACTACCAAAGAGTGAAGTGCTTGAGGCAGTTGAAGTCGCATCGGCAGGTTTACCACCAAAGAGTGAAGTACTTGAAGTAGTTGAATTCGAATCAGTAGGTTTACCGCCGAATAGTGGGGTGCTTGAAGCAGTTGAAGTCGAATCAGCAGGTTTTACTACCGAAGAGAGGGGTGCTTGAGGCAGTTGAAGTCGAATCAGTAGGTTTACCGCCAAATAGTGGGGTGCTTGAAGCAGTTGAAGTCGAATCAGCAGGTTACTACCGAAGAGAGGGGTGCTTGAGGCAGGTGCAGGTGGGAACGATGAATTTACACTGCCGAAAATATTCGTAGTGCTTGGTGCAGATGTAGCGGGGAATGAAGAAGCAGCATTTCCAAACAAATTCGAGGTGCTTGAGGCCGAGGTAGTAGCAGGGAATGATGGGGCGAAAGCATTCGAGGAGGATGGAGCAGATGTAACAGCAGTGGTACTACCGAACATATTATGAGAGCTTGGAGTTCCAATATTGGTAGAATTGGGAACAGAAAAGCTAGTATTGGCTTGACTTCCAAAGGAACCAAAAGAATTATTGGTATTATTCTGTCCGAATAGATTATTGGCGTTATTCTGTCCGAAACTGGTAGTCGAATTGTCCTGTACGTTGTCCATGTTAGTACGAGCTGCAGCAAATAATGAATGATCACCGAAGATAGAGCCATTTGGCCTTGTCATATGGCCTCCATAGTATCTACAGTCCCATTGTCTTTGATTTTGGAAAATTTGGGGGGATTGAGCTGGCGCTTGCCCAGCATCAGATTGATATTCGACTTCATAACTTCCAAACATTGTTCCTGTATTTTGGTTTGGATAAAAGTGCTGTTGATCCTCAGTGGTTGGATTTTGAAATTGGTAATTTTCGAATCGATTGTTGTTGAATTGATTGTTGTTGAATTGATTGTTTTCGAATTTATTAGTAGAAAAGATTGTGGGAGAAGAGAAATTGGAACTATAAGGAACAGAAGAGTCGAAATTAAAATTACTTGCTTTTTGATTTTCCGTGGTGAGAGAATTTTGAGCTTGCGAAGATGAGTTTGTGCCAAAATTTATAGAACTTTTCTCTTGACCAGAATTTGTCCCGCCAAAGGTGAAAGGTTGAGTTATATTGTTCACTGGCGCTTGTGATGAAGAACCAAAGGTGAATGGGGAATTACTACTGTTGGTCACCGCCTGTGTTGCAGGTGTAGAACTTGAAAAGTTGAAATCAAAACTGTGGCTCTTTCCTGTTTGATTCTGCGACATTGATGACCCAAATTGCAATCCACCCCCATTTGACTGCGTCGCGTTTGTCGTACCGAACAGACTTTGTGGTTGTGTACTATTGGAGGAACCAAAAAAGTATTTGATGGTTGATTATGATGGTATGGAGAATGGGAGGCAAACAAGGCTTCCTCATTTTCACCAGCAGCTCTGAAACCCTTTCCACGTCTTGCAGCTTCTTCGCCTGTTGTATCTGCGCGGGGGTCTTCTTCGGTGGCTGCAGCCGATTGTGCGAATGGATTGGGTATTGAGCTGCCAAATGAAGGACTGAAAGTTGGTGTTGCCGGTGTTCCAGATGGCGCTGCGAAGTCGAATGAAGTAGGAGCAGATATACTTCCACCGAAAAGACCAACACCTCCTCCAGCAGCAGCAGCATTATTATTATTACTTTGCACAGGCGCGAAACCACCTTTCTGGGTGTTTAATCTGCCTTTAGGTTTGGCTTTGATAGTCCCGCGCTGCCATCTGAGCGGCATTTGCTCGAGCTGGGGAATCCATCTTGATGGATAGGCTTGTATTTCAAAAGACGCGGTGTTGTAGTTGATAGGACGGGAGATCAATAATTACAATGATTGTCGCGTCCTCTCTGATGAGATCGATAGGTCTTGATCACTAGAGATACAAG
Organism: Monilinia fructicola; assembly: GCA_008692225.1. NCBI lineage: Eukaryota > Fungi > Ascomycota > Leotiomycetes > Helotiales > Sclerotiniaceae > Monilinia > Monilinia fructicola. Next base: position 1,597,546 of record VICG01000014.1, read on the forward strand.
AAATATGGAAAGGGTGGTCAAAATAATGCGCAAACTCAAAATGAGGAGGTCGATATGAAAATGGTCATCGAGGAATGTCGCATACGAATGGATGGATGGATGGATGGATTGGATGGATGGATGGGGTGAACTGAGTCAACTGCAAAGACTTGAGGTAATTTGTCTAAGCTTTTGACATTACTCAGATGTGTTATTGAGCAAAACCAGTTTATTTTTGCAGCTTGGTCGTGATAGTTGGTCGGTAGAGTTGTAATAGAAGCTGGAGAGAAGAGACTTGAGCTATAAAGAAAGTGATGTCGAAAGTAAATAAAATATAATGAAGTTAGTACGACGGCGCGAAACTTGTGCGCGAGAGAGAATTTTGGTAAATCCTGAGGCATCAACGTCAACGCACAGTCAATAACATTAGGTAATCAGCCCATTGTACTTCTACAGAGTAGTACAAGTAATAAGATTACATACTAGGTCCACGGGTAGGTATGTCGACAATAATACAGTTCGATGTCGGACGTGGAACAGTTTGTTCAGTCGGCCGCATGATACCTGAGTAGGTGAATTGTGACACATGCCGATATGGTCTCCATATCGCATCGGTCGGAATACTCAGTACATACGCTTTTTCCTCTCACGGGCCATTCCTCATATGCATCTTGTTCCCTCCCATTTCTTCACAGGTGATTATACGCCCACTTATTCTATCCATTCCAGTCACGACTGTTCACTTGCATTACTAGAAGTGTTTAGAAATCCAAAAGGGAGTTCCGACTTTCAAGCTACTTGTCCCCTTCTGTGAACCAGTGTTCAATGGTTGAAGTCTACTGCATAAAATGCGACTCTGATGAGGATGTACCAACAACAGCTTCAATAGGCGTCAAGAAACTTATAATGAGGCATTAACCAGCCATTATAAGTCGTGGAAGGTCGGAACTCAGGGTCAGACCTAATCAAAGTTGGTAGTGTGTTAGAAGTTATACTGGAATTTCTGCTTACCTACTGTTACAGGTACTCGCTACGAAATAAATCAGCTTGTCTGACCATTCCCTTGAAACCTCCTGACTTATTAACCTTCCTGCTTTTGCTGCCGTTAAAATCTCACAGCACCTGTCTCATCATTCATCTCAATGTACTTGGCTATATTTTGAGTTATGTAAAAAGAGTTTTACTCCGTGGTTTTGAAGCTGGCTTGAAATTTGCATGACTGATGTGTGTCTTGTATTTATTCACCTTTTATTTCCAAGGACTTGATTTAGTAATAGTCCATATGTATTGAGAAATAGAATGATATTCGCATCGTCACCTCAAATCATGTGCCAGGGGTGAGTCAAGCTCTGAATGATCAAAACTGATACCTCAACCCCTAGTTTTCTTCCTTCGTATTCACTGAAAATCTACTGGGCTAATAACCATTGTCAAGCATAAATGAATCTTGCTCACTGCAGTCTGAAGTTCAAAGAAACTGAGTCCAAAAGATTGCTGGAAAGGTCCAAAGTTGACTTGTGCTGGCAGACAAATCGAAGCACCGTAACATCTAACAGAATTGTCTCTTAGGGTCTAGTTTTTATTCATTGGATCAAGTATCAGCTGCTAATGTTCCAACAGTTTGGCTTTCAGTCTTTGGGCGTTCTTGTTTGTCGTTGTTTTATGCTCATTGTCAACAATCCAACAACTTTTCATAGGCATACAATATTCCCTAGATTTTCGGTGCCTAGGTATCTTAGTTTATCAAAATAAGTAGTGGTATCCAAGAAAATTGTTGTCTTTTCTAGAAACCAAAACCTCGCTGCTGGAGAGAATGGTAGAAACGATGAGATAAAAAAGTACCAGTTAGACTCGCCCATATCCTATAGAAACGACCTTTGTGGTTCACATACGACTGCCATACTGCTACTTGCCGGTTTCTAAAGCCTCCGCCATCAAGAACGCATTAGCTTCCATGTATAGAGGACCGTTCATAGTGTTTTATATAAGAATTCAAGAACTTTATATGTATTTCAAACTCGTCATCTCAATCGTCTATGACCTATCTACAAAGTCATCAATACATGTAATTTGATTAGGTACGTTCGGGATATGATGATAGAAATTACAAAGTGTTCTCGCCACATGGCATAGGCAATGAGTAGAAATCACCATTGGGCATGCAAAGCAGCTGCTCTTCTCCTCTCCGAAGCCTTCACGCAAACAGAGCTAAAGTCTTCGGAGATCTCAACATGGGTTACATCAGGAAATCACTCCATAAAATCATCTCTCAAAACCATTACTTTGTCTTACCACTCAGAACATGGGTTAGAATTCAATATGGTTGCTTTTGGTTCTTGGCGAAAATCTCGCAGTACACGTTCCACATTCAATTTTCTCTTGAGCAAAAGTCCTTGTAGCATTGATTCTACTCGGAACCACCGCAAGACGTACGGGAAAGAATACTATGAAAATCTGGGTATACGATATATACTCGACGGTACTTTCAGTTCCTTACGTTCGGTTCTTATAATCTTGCTCTGCTGAAAGGGCGATGATGGGCTACCGGCTCGGCTGCAGCAAAAGGAGAAAGGAGCTTGTCCATGGTGGAACTAATTGGTAGAAATGCTTCTTTTGTGACGTTTTTTGATTAGATTTAATCTCGAATAGATGAGGATTTCTATGAGCTAGTAGCTGTTCAATTACTTTACTCCTTTCCACTGCAAGTTGATTGTGCCATTCTTCATATAGTTGATAGCAAACTTTGATGTTGGACCGGAAGGTAAAGAGTGCTGTGGAGTGAGGATACTAAACTTAAATATTTCAAGGGCATCCAAAACATGCCGCGAGCGGCAATATCAGCCGAGATATCTGCCGACCTGGATACAGTAAGCTTAAGGGCTATAACTAGACCAACCGAAAAGTTTGGTTTGATTTTTATCGTCAAGGGAATAAAACTATCTCCATGAAAATGGTTACATTGGTTTTGAAGGACGTGGCCAAATAGAATGAAAAGCTCTTTAAGATACATAGTTCACTTCTGTCTTGCTTCTAATACACAGACATTTTCACGTTAGAGTGCATATCCTGTTCCACCCTACCATCAGCACCATTTTGCAAAGGTGAACAGGTGGAGTCAAGCTCCTTCTCAAACTTGCGAAGTATGAATTCGTCATGATCGAATGATTTTCAACCTTTCCCTTACAAAAATACACAGGAGCGTTGATGACTCTTTAGCTACACGTCCTTAGTTTCTCTTTGCATTTCTGATAGGAGAGGTGAAGTGCTTGCCATCTATAACATATGTATAAACAGGGAATTACAATTCTGCATTATCAAGCACTTTTGTGTAATTGATAACATGGAATTCTATCGACAGCATCACTGACATCAAACTCAATCAGCGGATATCAACGCGGATAACATTAGGTACTATGACGGCAGAAATCTACATGATTTTAATGACAAGATCTTATACTGCATACCTCGACGCTCACATGCCAAAAAGTTTCAACTTATGCGGATCACGTCACAGTATGATCAAAATATCCCCGTCAGTGCTATATCCGGTTGTTCTAGCATACTCAAGAGCTTTCTTGGTCGAGATTCAATCAGGATACTCTTGAGTTTTGCACAATATGGTGGTTGGAAGAAACCTTGGTCCAAAGTCCAAAAGAAGAGAGTCGAACATTGGTGAGTGTGGGGGTTTGGCTGGGATCGGAAGCTCATGAGGATTCTGGGTCATTGGCCTGTTTGAATGTAAACATGATTCGTTCCAAGCCAAGCAGATAGGTTACTTGGCTGATCAAATCCTAGTCCAGGGAAACTTATCGTGGGAGATGGAGGAAAAGTAATGAACGAGCAGCTTTGGAAAGAGAAACTTTAGCTGCGGAGAACTCGAAATTTAGGGTCTGGTGATATTCTTGGGGCTTTGTTATTTCGATCATCCAGGATAGCGTACTCGGGAGATGCTTAATCATCTGTGTAACTGGCCGATTTATTTTCCTTGATGTATTGTTCGTATGAAGTTCTTGTGTAACCAGAGATAGCCTGCAATAAAGTATTGTACAACCTTTTGATCATCAGGTTTTGCCAAGACGATCGTACTCGTGTCGCCTGATGAAACTAGGCGTATAATGAACTTATTATTTATGACAGGAGAGTCAAGTCAATCGGTGGGTTTATTGGAAGATACCAGGAACAAAGTAGAGATCGACAATGCCTTCAAAATGCACTCGTGAGAGTTCAAGGGGAGAGAAAGACTAAAATTCCGAACCAGAGTAGTCAAGATGTACATGACCTAGAACAGCAAGATTCAAGTTTCATATTGAAGAGTCTATTAGACGCGTTTTCAAAAGGTTTTTGGTAAATTAGATACATCCATCTGTATGAATTCAAGAAAGATTTTAACTTTCCAATTTCGAAACTATTTCAGCCCACAACCTACAAGAAACTCCCGAGTCTAATTGAATCATATAACACAACTATCTGACCTGTATGAGATGAATCTAGTCTCCAAGTAAACAAACGGATATCGCTCGTACGAACTACTATTGATGTCTTTCGATTCCGTATACCCATTAGAACTCCTGATCCAACGCCTAGATGTGGCTTTGATCTATCTATACCTACCTGAATATGCCTCCACACATACCATTCAATATCTCAAACAATACACCCTAAATAGAAAATAGAACGCAAACGATCATCATCATACTCAATAATAACCAATACCCAGTCGTTACATGAAATACGAAATCAGGATTCAACAAAAGGTTATTTTAGGCTTTTGAGAAGCGGAAAGCCTAACAAGACAAGCCTAATAAATGCGCCGAGCTCCGCTATCCATGATCCACCACCACTAGATATTACTACTACAGTACTACTGGAACTAAAATTTACTATACCTACCTGTTAACCTGTTAACCTATTGACCTGTTGACCTGTTGTAGTCATCGCGTTGCATCCTCCCGCTACCAAAAAAAAGTCCGTCCGTAATCGTGACGCACGATTGGGGAGATAGTTGAATGATCGGCTTTCAATATAGAGTATTTCTCTGTTACTACCTACCTACCTACCACATATCGAGAATCGGATATCTCCAATTCGATTAAGCCAATATATCCAACCGTCCCGTCTTTTCAATTAACAAACAACCTTATAGAAAACGGGAACTGGGGCTCTAAAGTATGAGTTAAGATCTAATAGAGCTTCTTCTTGGCCCACCCGTCACCCCTCACCCTTATCCCTCACTACCGTATATCGACTACACCTGCCCATATACTCAACTTACTTTTCTACCTTGTGTTATCCACGTATAACACGCGCCAATTAATGATTAGAATAAAGTAATTAATAAAACTATTATGTTTTAGGCACATTACTGAGATGTAGTATGTACTGTACTCCCTCCTAGACAGCTAAACGAACCGAACCAAAAAGCTTAATTCGCCTGGATTAACCTAGCAAGTTGGTGCCTCAACATGGTGAAGTCAACCTTATGACCACGGAGCAGAAGAGTAACCAGGTAGCAACCAAGGAATATCGTATATAAAAATACTCAATACGAAAGAAACGTTCATCCAGACATCCTTTCCCATCCCGTTCCATCTCGTCTCACCCCCATGGCCCATGGTGGCCATGCCATCTAGGCTCACAAACCCGCGTAACCATCCAATATCACGTATACTGATACTGTACTATGAGAGCCAAGTAAATCTCACAATACCAACAACATCTAGTTCAACAGTTCGATGTTAGAATAATATGTTTGCTTGTTGGTTGATTTGTTTGTTTTCCAGCTATTTAAACATACATATACATCCATCCGTCCATCCGTCCATCCATCCATCGATCTGCATCCATCTGCATGATCGCAGATCCAAATCTAAATCTGTACCAGCCAGCAACCGAACCGACACAAACAACACACACGGCCGGCTGATACTAACGTCCAACTCCAGCCTCAGCTTCAGCCACCCAACCGACTATAACCGTACGCGCCCTGTAATCATAATCATAATGACAATCGCAATGTCAAGGCCCTTCGTTTGAAATTCTGCTCTACGTTTAGCCTCTAAATCATATCATCGAGGTATCCATCGTATTAGCGCTTATCCCCTCACACCTAACCCGCCAATCCAAATCCAAGTCCAAATCTACTTCAAACCTTCACATATAACGAAAAATAATAACAATAATGATGACGAGGACATTGAATCTTTCAAATCACCCTGTAAATCTGATCTTAATAGTCCAAAAAACCCCGATATATAACCAAGAACCTACAGCCCTGTCCAAACCTCCAACCCCCAAATTCTCCGTTAATCCACCCCCCCCCCCCCCAACCTCAGAGATGAAAATCCATATATATACTCAGTACCCGCCAACATTTCCCCTCTCCACATACAGCCGCATATACATTTACGACGCGACACCACGCCACACCGGACCACAAGCCTCACCCAAGGCTATCGAAGCCTGAATTCCAGATCAAGTTGAAGCCGGAGCCGGAGCTGGAGCTGGACCCCGAGCCTGAATCCAAGAGAGCCTGCATCTTCAGATGGGCATGTTTAGGTCAGGCTTAGACATCCACATGACATATCAAGCGGGACGAAGCCCCAAGCAACAGCGTGAAATCCTGCCGCGACACTGACGAAAGGAAACGGAATCATGAGAAACAAAGCATCCGACACCCGTGAGAATTATAGAATCCTTTGATATACCCCCCCCCCCTGCTCATCCAAGCCCTGGCATCCACCCAATGGCAATCGCCCACCGCACTTGCATATACTCGTGCATGAAAAATAAATCACATGAGCTTCAGAATATGCAGGGCCATGCATGCCTGCAGAATGCTGTGACGAACGTGAGTGGAAGAAGACGTGGAGGGTAATTTGATAACAGAATTTGAATTTCTCCCAACCATCAAAGCTACTTCTCGACCCATTTTTCCTCTCCGACCTGCCTTCCCGCTTGGTATTATAATCCACATTAACCATATTCCATAAATCCATGACATCTAATAAGAACTTGTAAAGCCAGTTTACCTGTTTTTATGTAACCCTTCCAATCCCATCTCCAATATCCAGTATTGAATCGTCCATCGCGGAATTGAGTTGCGAGTAGAATATGCGATTCTAACGCATGCTCGGCATATGCTTTCTATAGGGGAGAAAAAAAAATCGCATATTGACTAAAACCAAGCAGAGCGACCAAGGGAAAGTAAAAAAACGCTCGGAAACAGATGAGATGAGTAGGCGCAGCCTTCACGTCCAAATTCTCCTCCTCCAACCTATTAGAACAACGTTGCTGCCCGAGCTTGGAGTCTCGCTCCGAGGTATAGAGAAAACAAAAGAAACTATGTGACAAACCAAGCGCGGGATGGATCGCAGATCCAAACACGCGACGATGACCCAAGAAGATTTCCCCAAAACAAAAACCCAAAATGGCGCTCTCTCCCAACACCAGGTATATCCCCCCTTTCCCAATGCAAATAAATCAGTGTAACAAAAGAAAGTAAAGATCGCAGGCAACAAAGTGCCTAGACAGAATCGCCGTGCCCAAGCTACCAAATACTCAACGCTATGCTGTGTTAAACCCGCTATGCAATGCTGAAGACTTCAATGCTGGTTCACGGTAGATGTTCCTCCTATATGTAATAAAAGAGACTTTGATATCTGAATGTGTATCTTTGATGCCTTCGATAACTTCGTGGAGATCATCATATCGCGTCATGTCGTTGTTCGATCGTAATGGTTGTAATGGAATAAAAAGTAGTAGTAGGTAATAGTAGAAGTAGAGATTGCCGCATGCGATCCGGGTCATGGCGCAGAGGCGGAGGTCATGGGATGGTGGCCCGTGAAAAGGAGTGTAAGTTCGGATGGCGGGGTGGAAGTAGTTCTGCGGCGGAATGAGAAGAGATATTTGACCCAATGATCAAACTCGAAGCGTACGAGAGGTCGCGATTGCCATGAGCAGCCAGTTACCGAAGACAGTATGTTTCACCTGCGGTATTGTCTAGATGAGTGGGTATACGAGCTGTGACTAGCTGTGTGATAGCCTGAGTCGGAGTAGTCTTCACGCGCGGATTGATCTTGGTAAGTTTGGTGTGTGTTGAGTGTTTTTCGCAAGCGTATCCGACCAATACCGTTCTCTCTTGAATTCCATGGCCTTGTGTACCATATGCAGCGCACATATCAACGCTGTGCTGGTAGTAGAGGCAGCGGCAGACAGAGTATCTTTCGACCACGAGATAGCACATTTTAAATGACAGTTTGAGTATGGTGCTTTCAGTTGTCGAGTTCGTATGTTGTATATAGCGTAGTGGGCTCTTGATTGCAGTGATAGAGGGGGAACTAAGATGTGTATGGAGACAATGGAAAGTATGAGATCGATCAACGAGAAGTGAGGCAATGAAATATATTAACGAGTAGACTGAAAGGAGATGATGCCTGGACAAAGGAAGTCTAAACTTGAAAGATGATGAAGCTTGTGATGTAAAGGTAGGAGTCATTGATCGGAGGAATATGACTGCCTTATAGTCTCTGCCACTTGAACGAGCGAGTCTTTTTTGTGGTGAGAAAAATAAGGCAACAGTGGGTATAGGCTTGTCAATGAACGAACCTGCATGTAGGATATGCAGGTCAACAAACATGCAGGAAACCTATACATGGGATGATGAGATGATGAGTCGTAGGCGCAGTGGAGAGTTGGAAATATATCTGCCTCAGTACAGACATTCTTGCAGGAAAAGAAAGCCATGCCTGGTCACATCCTAAACCAAGTCCCAAATGGATGGTCTTCTACCACGAGGTGGCTTACCATCTCATCGACAGAGGCAAGGTCTATGGAAAGGAACCGGGCCTCTCATGAATGGGCTGAAATAGAAACCTTGAACGCGCTGAGTAAAGCCTCAGCCTCGAGTAAGGAAAATGTACTTGTTCCAAGATAGTTCCGAAAAGTCGGGATTGTTGATCTACGGAAGATCGATTTAGGTTAGGCGGGTAAACCGGGATGTGGCAGCAGGTTGCTAAAGAAGGAATAAGATGGTGGAACGTGTATACAAGTCTTGGCGGCGCAGGAAAAAAGACCACCATGGTTGACAGATACCCACTATGGCTTGGTCGAGAGTCCTGTACCACGGCAAGTGCCATGTAGGCTTTCTGGACATCTGCGGTCTAATAAACACTGGGTGGATTAGGATGGTATGAGAGCACAGTAGTTGGCCGGGGTAAGCCAGTACTTAGTGACGGCTATCGGGAGACGGAAGTGAGTAGTTAGAATTGGACGGAAATGCAATGGGGACGGAGGTGGGAGATGGAGCAATCAGTAGCAACATTGAATAGTCGGTAAGCAATGCTAGGATAAGTGATGTATGCAAAAGTAAGTCTAGTGCAGTTAGCGGCAGGTGTGTAGACAAGTTTTGCAAATAGACTCATAATAATCAAAGTACGCGGGAGAGCAAATGCAATACTGTGGTAGTCAGAATGTGAGGACCTGATTAGTGATCGCGCGTACAAAGTAACAAATTGCCGCGAGTTTCGTTGTAACACTACAAGTATGCTAATGATAACGGATGGATGTTAAACAAGGATGATTAAAAGATGATGGAATGGTTACACTACTGCAAGTAAGGTACGAGCTGCCAGATTCAATTCTCGGATAAAGTATTGGTCGATCCGCCAGAAGATTTGATAGGAATACCGGCACAGCATCGTCCCTGGTGAAGAAGGGACGGGATAAAAGGATGAAAGAGGGAGATCGGAAAAAGTTGTAAGCAATAATGAAATCTAAATTCAGCTTGTTCACACTAACCATCATTAATATGGGTCTTTTAGCTCAAATGTAAAGGATTCCACGAACAGTTTGTCATTATTTCGTGGCAGGGGGCTATGTTTCATTTTCGCTTAAGATGATCTGAATATGATTGGTTGAATAACGATCCTTACCACCCTGCAATGCTTGAAATTCCCAAAGAAGGTGAAATGTCCGTCGGATTTTCATCAAATGGGAAAACTCAATGAAAGCCGTTTAAGAGAGAAACAGTCTATCAGATGATTCAGATCCAGCAGTATTTCATCGTCTCAAGTACCGAACAAATGAGAATGAGATCTCCATCCATTGACGATGATCGATATCGTCTACCACAGCATGTTGTCATTGGTATCTACCTACACGTACGTAATCAAGTAGAGAAGACACGGCAACCATGCGCCTAGATGGATGCTTGCTCGATGCTCGTACTGTAAAACAACTGACAATCATGTTAGTAGTGTCAATGGGATGGTAGTTTGACAGCTCTGGTTCCTTTTTTAAACTTCCACTACTTGAATAGACTCAGGTCCATGTTTAGGTAACTCTCGGGTCTATTTCGAGTTTCTCAGACACTTCCTGCATGTTGTGCCTAAATATCCAGATTTCATAAAATCATCAATCATCTATTTCTTGTCTACTACTATTCAAACATATCCACAATCCACCCCGTATTCCAATTTGAAACACCGTTACTGTACAACTTAAAAATGCCCAAGGACTCATATTAAGCCCCGCTGTGAAATTTATATAGAATCACCCATTCAGGTTGTTATTGGCGATATTGACCTCATATCTGACCATTGACCCTGAACTGCATCGAAGGATCCGATCGTTACATGCGAGTAAGAGCAAGCTACATATGCCTTTTCCATTCCCATTCCCATGGCCCATCAATACAATTATGCTCAGCTGAACTGGGGCTACTCCACCGTACATATCTCGAACCTCACTCATCCATTACAAGTAATACTGCATGTGTCTAACGGATTGGATCGTGAAATGTGATATAGAGTATATTTGCAGCCGTCGACATCGGGGAAGAGTCATTCTAGAACCTACCTAGGTAGGTACAGTATTTAGGAGTTAGGTAACCTTAGCTATATGTGGGGTAAGATATCTGGGTAGAACCAGCATCTACCCAGGCATACGAAGTGAAACACAAAATTTCCTGAAACCTAATATTATTATAGATTTAAAGTTTGAACGTTCTTGGCGGGTTTTCCCAGATTGTCTTGAGACAAAAGCAGAACATCTGAAGAATTCGAACACCATCATATGTACAAAACAGCTAAAATTGTGACGATGAACAAATACCGTAGCTCTCAAACATCTAGTTCACCCAAGCGCATCCAGTTCAACAACTACCAACTACCAACTCCCAACTCCCAACTCCCAACTCCCAATTCCCAATTCCCAGCTCCCAGCTCCCAGCTCCCAGCTCCCAGCTTCACCTCCCAGCTCCCAACTCCCAGCTCCCAACTCCCATACCAACATCTTTCCCAATCCCAGACTCACGCCAAAAGAATCAAGAATCTGCCTTGCACCCAACAACCAACCCCCACCTCCTGCACCTCACCATTCAGCCTCGCACTAAACCACCCACCCCAATCTCGTAAGGCGACCTATGGAAAAGACCCCCCACCTGCATCCCCGCTCCGGACTAAAAACGCTAAGCTCGCCAGCTTATTGCACTGCCTCAATGTGGCTCACCTGCGGTATTCCACACCATATGCTCACCTCTTCTTGCTCATACCTGACTGTACCGTACCGCACCGCACCTGTACGGTGATGATATCATGGATCGACTCTAAACGTTATGTCATCTACGGAGCACGCTACGGATGACGCTACGGATAATACACCGGAGTACGTATCCAGGTACATGAGGCATGTGAGCATGAGCACCATGTACGAATCACGGGGACTCCGAAAAACATTACATAATTCATAGGACACCTCGGTCGGTACTCTTTCGGTACGTACCTTTAGAGAAGATACTCAGACAGACAGTTCGAGGACAAAGGACCCAGCTATGTATGCACCATGCACCCGGGATGAACCCAATGCTAGATCGATAAGCTAGAAGGGGGACTACCTCCCATGATTTCTCGTTCGGTTTTGTAATCCAATGCCGGGGTTTCTGCATTTGAATCCCAGTCCGATAACCACCTACCTTGCTGCGAAGTTCGAGGTCGTGAAAACACATCACATGACGGAATCAAGATGATGACATATTATCATATCAATTCTCCTTCCTGGGATATTCTTGTGTTCATTCTTCTTGTCTTTCGAAATGCTTCTTCATTGTCGGGATCTGTGATGATATGGGTAATGGTGATCTAGCAAAACAACCCGTGCGAATACGGTTACGCGGGCGGTATCCAGCAACTCACTCACCACCCAGAAACCCCCCCGTTTCCCATCCCCAAGAACGCCATCTTCTACACCCCAACCCCCAAATCCTATTCTTCGCCGTCCTTCGTGTCAAATTTCTACCATGCCTTCTTCTATCCCATCACCACGCCCATACAAGTACCTACTATATATAGTAGCCACACAATCCACATCCACATCCACATCCACATCCACATCCACATCCACATCCACATCCACAACCCAAACCCAACCCAACCCAACCCAACCCAACCCTACTACAGTACATCCTCCGTCCCGTAAACCTACAATGCAAACCCCAACCCTAATCCCATTCCCATTCCCATTCCCATTCCCTCCCCGCCCATCCACTCCCTAGAATAGCCAGATCAATCAATCAATTACTCTACAGTATCATCCCATCGCTCAGGCACGGCGTGACGTTGTGGACTCCAGGGCTAGCTACTGTAACCTTATGGTATATTGATCGATCGATTGATTGATTGGTGTTATATATCCCACATTACATTACATTACACTACTATACATTACACCACACCACCCCACACCACACCACACTATAGAATCTCCGACGCCCACCGTGTCTTTATATTGATTTTATGTGTTATCTGGGGATATGGGATGGTAGGTAGGTAGGTAGGAAGGTAGGTAGGTATTTCGATGGTGCTGTTGCTTAGTTATTTTGATGTTGATGTTGATGTTGATGTTGATGTTGATGTTGATGTTGATGTTGATGTTTTCTAATTAGTGAGTGAATAACACGGGTAACCTTAGCATAACAAGGGACTCACTCATGCCAGAGTAATAAGGGTACTTCTCACTCGGTATAACGTCATACACACACACACACACACACACACATATATATATGTGATCGACGGATTGAAATAAGGATAGACGCAAAGCTTACGAGGAGACTGGTGGAGCAGAAGACGTTGATGTTGTTGATTAGACGCCTAATAGATAGGGTGGTTAATCAACTAAGATACTAGTATCCTCGTCACTTTTTATTCTTTTCATTCTGCCTACCCATTTTCTGTTTTCCGTTCCCCGTTGCCCGTTCCCCGTTCCCCGTTTCCTATCGTTCCTGGATACCTTTCCTAACCTATCCATACTCCACTTTATTCATTCATTCATCCACATTCAATCATGTCCAATCGGTATCTAATAAAATATCATGGGTACCTAAATGTACCTGGGTACTATAGCATAACAAGGCTGGAAGCTCAAGCTATAACCGAATCACACTTGTTATCATCTCATCTCTCCTATGACCCTCAAGTTCCGCACCTCAACTATTATTCTGACCCCCTTCAATCCCATGCTTCAAATTCTTGATAAACCAATCCGAATTAGCATCCACCATAAAATTCGTAATATTAAACTCATTCGTCCCATTCCCCATCTCCGACACTTGAAGATCGCCTACCCCGTTCCCACCGTTGCCATTGCCATGGCCCTGATTTGAACTACTTGAAGGATCTCCCGGAACAACAGGTAATCTGGGGACATTGAAAAAATCGAATACATCCAGATATTCCAACTCGTTTGGTGCCGGTGTTCTGGCTGGAGTAATACTCGGCATTCGAGAAAGTCCCACGTGTTTGGGTTGCCTTGAGATTAAGAAGTCCAGATCATATGCGCATCTTCTCATATCTGCTAGGATTTTGACAGAAGACGGAGTTACCCGTTCTCCATTTGTACTAGCGGCTCGCTCGCTATCGCGATGTTCGTCAAGTACACGTTGGAGAATAGTTGTGTAACGCTCTGCTACGAGCCAGTAGTTGCCCATTTCTCGGAGTGTATCAACGAAGAACTGGATTTGGGGGCTTACTTTATGTTCGATTGTTGAGCCATGGACGAGAAGTAACCGAGCAGCAACCCAGAGCGTGAACGCAAATGGTGGCCCTAATTTTGGAAGCATACCATTTTGGACCACGTATCTAATGTTCATGTTAGTGATGTTGTTCAAGGTGTACATGTTTGTTGCAAACACCCGGGGGGTTGGGGGAGGGTTTCTTTTTTGAGAAGATTGAGTCATTTACTGGGATTCTGGAGGCAGAGATCATTGTTAAGGCAATTAAAGTCAAATATGTACGTACTCTCCTAAGGCAGCAATATTCTCAACAGCTCCATGACAACGCTGGCTTGCACTATACGAGGGCGTAAAAATAGGCGATCTAGTCGTTGGATAGGCAGCCGATGAATGAAGTCGTATTACCGCTGTATGGTATGTCGCATGTAACATAACCCAGCCACAATTGATGGATTTATTGCTCCCGGGTTGAAAAAGCTTGGCCATATTGCCATAATCGCCAGGCAGATTGAATTTCCATGAAGTGAGCATATTGTCAAGTTCTCGGTATTCGCCTTGCCATTGTTCGACATCAGACAGGGCACTGATATCTACTGGCTTTTTCAAGAATTTGTGAATCCTAGATAGGATACCAAGAATCTCGATGTAATATGAGAATGCGCCAAGATTCTCTGGTTTATCAATATCGTACTCTGCTCGTTCGCTGGTGCGAAACCATCTAGTCTCCACAGATTGATTTTTATTCCAAAGGTCATCCCGACAAGGTAGAGTTCGGTCAATTTCCTTTTCATCCAAGGCGAATTCAAAAGCGGTCGCAATTGTGGCATATCGATCCAAGAGATATACCATCCAGAATAGACGCCTCCGAGATTCCTCTTCAATCCAATTTTCAGGCTCTGGTAAGACCATTGCTCGAAGTGTATAGATTGAAGGGTAATTTGGCGAAACAGAAAAGGAAGTAGTCTCAACAGCAAGTCCCAATTGAACAACTGAGCGAGTGATCAAAGCTAATAGGTTCCATCCAGGTGGACCATTGCTACTGCCCACTAGATCCAAGGCCAGAATTACTAACGCCTGTAGAGCTTTGACAGATGAGTTTTCTAACCCATAAAGCAAGACTTTTTGTTTAGATATGTCATGATAATGTCGTCTTCTTTCTTCGGTCAGTCGCTGATCTGTGGAAAATCTCAAGGTCGTAGCTACAATAGCATGTAAGAGTATCTTGTCGGCTTCATCTAAAGCAGATGGACCGAATAAGGAATCCAGTGTTGATTTTCGATGCAATATTGGACACCAAGTATTAACATACTTGAAGTAGAGGTCAACTAGCGCATATAGAAGGTCATACGGTGGGAGCGCGTAATCGGAAGATACTTCGTTTGGATTTTGCGTTATGTTCAAGCTAGGGGATTGCAAAGGCGGTTGATTGGTATTATAAAAATTCTGGTGCTTGACTGGTTGGTATTGAGTGATTTTGTTGTTGTATTTCCATAGATAAATGTGACCCCTGTGACCCGGGTGTATGTTGTTGTTGTTGTTGCTGCTGCTGCTGTTGATGAAAGATATCGCCATGAATAGATGGCATCGAAGGAGTGGGAGGCATTGGATTTCCAAAATCCATGGATGCAGTTTGTTGACCATAAGTCGAAGGCTTCTGAAGAAACAGAGCCGTCTCGGCTCTAGCAACATGTCCTCCACGGTGAGAAGAGAGTCCCTCATTTTGTCTGAAGCTATGGATACTTTGCGGTGTGTCGTGGTCACTTGGAACACTATTCGGTACACTGTTGTTGTTATGACTGAAAGATGATTCCAAGATCTGAGCATGTGAGCGTAGAATCTCTTCGAGTCGGTCCAATCTTTGTTCCAATTCTCTACCATAGCCAGCCCTCAGTCCAGGTTTCTTGCGCTCTTTGTATTCACATACTGCGCCATTGCGACTGCACCATCCGCATGATGGTTGACCACGATCACATTTGACCTATTCGCGTCAGAATCAACTCTATGAGGATATTGACAGAGCAGCCTGTAGATTTTAGGAGTGTATTCTCAAACCTCTTCTTAGGCACATGAAGATACTTCTTCTATGAAATACACCCATATTTTTAGTGCTCCTCGTATATGCGTCTGATGAATTGTCACCAGGGTATGGAGACAAAGCTTGATCATCTTCGAGCAAGAGTTTCCCAAAACAATCATGACCTGATCCGACGTACCTTTCTTTGCTTACATAGCTCACACCTTCGACGAAATGTCAGCCAATCATTTCCAACATTGTTTGCATCATTAATTGGGGGATCATCTTCCGATTCCTTGACCGGAAGAGTATTGGATGAATCCTCATCGATCTTTCTATCAGGGTCATTTGTTAAAGAATGAGACATAATTCCTTACGAAACTGACATTGGTCGACGTTGCCTCTTGCGAGGACCATCACCATTTGCATCGATACTATCCTCCTCCCCGCTATAAAATTGATCATTGTCTCCATCACTCTCGGGCTGAGTGGCACCTGAACGTAGAGACGTTCTTGGGGATTGTTGCTGTTGGTTATCCATAGCTCGCCGAAATAAAATGCCGATAACAAAATGATAATATTGATAGCCCACCTATCTTCAGAATCTCGGTGAAGATGGGAACGAACAAGAAGGGAAAGTTCGGTATTAAATGAGCGAGGGAGGAGGTGGATCAATGTTGCTATTTTATTAGCAAGTGAAGTAAAAGAATAAAATGAAAAAATATTTAGTATTTAGTAATACAAATAACCTTGGAAATGTTTAGATATTTATTTTAACATTTATCTTAAATATTTATTAGATTAAAAAACGATTAAAAAGAGCCCTGGAGCCTTGAGGTCTAAAGAACTAAAGAGAGAATAATTTTTTTTTGAAGAGAATGGGGGTGGGGCACATATAGATATGGTTGAAAATGATATCATATTACTATATGGGGAATGGGGAAAGATGAATAATATACTAGGTGTATTTTATGAATTGAATATGGATCCTTAAAGCATCTATGGATTTTAATGAATTATTTAATTAATCTAATGGATACCTACCTAGGTAGGTAATATTATTTCTTCTCTCTAGCTAGCTCGCTTTAATCTAATAGGATAAATTCAATTTTAATTTAATAAACCTCGAATAAAATATACTCAAAATAGGTTAGTCTAAGTCACCTAGGTAATATTCTGATAAAAATCTATACTACTATATAAAGACGGGGCCTCTTTACTCTCTTATTAATCTATAGATATATTTATAGATATTATTAATAAGCTTAATATAATAAATTATAATAACGATATAATACTATAATAATCAAAGGATATACATAAATAGATTAAATAAATAAATTATTCTTCTCTTTTAATAATATAAATTATCTAAATAAAGATATAATAATACCTAGGTAGGGATTTAATCAAAGTTTTATAGAGGTTGGGGCATCTACTCCGTATATAATATAAGATTATATAAGATGACCATTGTTGTACCAGCTGACTTAATCAATTATTAACAATTAAGCATCCATCGGCCATCAAACAATGCTTAAGTCTCTTTTATATATCCATCTATATCCAATGTATCCATGGATGCCCAGGTGGAGTAAATGGCTGGGGAACCTTGGAACTTACCAATATGGACACAAGTACTAGCTGGAGGTAGATTAACAATAAGAAAGCGATGGATCGTTCTTGTGGTGATGATATTAGCACGTGAGATAACGCACGTGCAGCTCGTTCCCTCTACAAGTACGTAACTTGTAACTGCAGGTGGCCATTTTGTGGCTAGGAAGAGTATTTATCCTACGAGTAGAAAGAGTTTTTATCTACTACTTGTACTGTACCTAGGTTGGTATCTACCGAGTCCAGTAATCCCCAGCTACTACATACCTAGTAGGTAGAACTATCTAGATCTATATTGGCAACTGACTGCACAGTCCACGGGTATACAAGTATCCATGGATAGTTCTAAAGATGATTAGAGGTGAGTGATGAGCTTTGGTGGAAATGAATCTATAGTCAACGTTAAATACCGCCAGCTAGGTGTGGGAATGATGGTTTCTGGTTTCTATACAGTCGATACTAAGCCTGTACTCACTCATCACAGCCATCAATCCTACGGAGTACAGTACTTGTACCATACAGACTAGGTACTTCCAAGGTTGCCCAGGTGTAGAACGACTTGATACAAGAAAATCCTCCGAACCTTCAAACTTCATCTATATTCTACGACACCCGTGGACACAAATAAATCACTGGAAAATGACTCCCTTGCACCAAAAAATATTCACAATATTAATCTTTTCAATGCCAAGAGACAATCAATGCTTTCTCAAGGACAGACCTATCCATCATACTAATTCATACATCCATAGATCATGCCTAGAAATACTGATGGATGAGATCCATCGATTGAGGAATTAGCATTCCGAACCAACAGTAGTAGAACTAGTAGCTCGGTCCATATTCTCCCGCCTTTGATTTGGAGACAACAATTCACCCCGCCAAGGTGTTTCTCATAGAAGCTACAAAGTAACCTGTCTGTCCATCAATCATAAGTGAACGAACGGTAAATACCAATCCTACTTTTCCATTCAACTGTTTACTTTCATTTATTCGCTTTTCTGGCACAGTCAGTACCTTTCATCCCTTCATCCGTACCATCATGGCTTCTTCGTCCGCTCGTAGTTTCCCCTCCATTAAAGCCATCCGAACCTTTGTCGTGGATGGTGTTGGATCTGGAGGAGATTATCATAATGTTAAAGGTGGTCATTGGTAAGTTTTTCGTCTGATAATTAATTGTCCTATGGTTCGTACTAATCTAATTCACTTAGGTTGATCGATACACCTATTTCTACACCCATGTCAAGATGGGAAAATTATCGAGCGTCAAGAACGAGCTGGGGTATCAATGTGCTGGGTTCATTCTGCGTGGAAATAGAAGGATCGGATGGCACAGTTGGATTTGCTACCGGATTTGGAGGTAACTAGGAAACTGTCCCTTCTCTCTGGTTGAAGCTCACCATATGTTCTCAGGACCACCAGCATGCTGGTTAGTACATCAACATTTCGAAAGATTCCTCATCGGTGCCGACCCAAGAGATACCAACCACCTATTTGAACAAATGTATAGAGGATCGATGTTTTTATGGCCGAAAGGGACTTCCAGTTGCCGTCATCTCAGTGATTGACCTCGCGATCTGGGATTTACTAGGCAAGATCAGGGGAGAGCCGGTATATAAGTTAATTGGAGGAGCCACAAGAGAGAGGCTAGATTTCTATTGCACAGGCCCCGAGCCTACTGCCGCAAAAGCCATGGGATTCTGGGGTGCTAAGGTTCCATTGCCATATTGCCCAGAGGAGGGGCACAAAGGACTCCAAAAGAACGTTGAATTCCTCAAAAAGCACAGAGAAAGCGTCGGCCCGGATTTTCCACTCATGGTCGATTGTTATATGAGTCTTAACGTTCCATATACGATTCAGATTGCTGCAGCTTGCAAAGACTTAAATATAAATTGGTGGGAAGAATGTCTATCCCCAGATGACACTGATGGTTTTGCACAAATCAAACAAGCTCACCCACAACTCAAGTTCACCACTGGTGAACATGAATACTCGAGATATGGCTTTAGAAAGCTTATCGAAGGACGAAATCTCGATATCATCCAACCAGATGTTATGTGGCTCGGTGGAATGACTGAGTTGCTCAAAGTTGCAGCAATGGCGGCCGCTTATGATATTCCAGTAGTACCACATGCAAGTGGGCCTTACAGTTACCATTTTGTGGTTTCTCAGACAAATTGTCCATTCCAAGAGTACCTTGCGAATTCGCCAGATGGGAAGAGTGTTCTACCAGTCTTTGGAGATTTATTCTTGGATGAACCAATCCCCGTGAAAGGATATCTTGACGTTTCACAACTTGACAAGCCAGGTTTTGGTTTGACAGTGAACCCGGCAGCACGACTTATTCCCGCTCAATACCTATTAACACCTAATCCAGAGAGACCCCTGGGTCAGCCAGCAGCTGAGCAAAAGAAGCCTGCAGATCAGGGGATTGTGAATGGAGTGGTGGAAGAAATCAAGAACTTGTCAACTTGATTAGCGTGGAAGGATTGGATTTTAGCTAAACTGTTTTATTACCACCTAGTCTTGAGTTTATTTGTGCAATACCATCTTTTATTTTTCTATATGATTTGGGAATTACTCAGACCACCTGGGCATCATTTTGATTACTTTAGACGATTGTGCATGATGGTACATACGACTTTGGTGATTAAACAAACACAAGATGAGAACATGTGGACGCTTTACCCCACGTTTTGAATCAACACTCGGCTTCGGTGGTCTTTACATCGAGAAACCGAATCGCGGGGTCTTTCCACTTATTGCCAAGGGTTGGACCTTTAATATTTGGTAGCTACTTGTAGGTAATGAATACAACGCGATGAAAAACGACTTCAACAATATTGATTGATTGAATTTGATACTCCCCGTTTCTGATTTCTTTGTAGACTCTTTTACTTCTACAGGCCTTCTTGATTTTATACTATTCTTAACGATCCGCAAGATAAACGCAATCTTAGTACACACAGACGAGGATCTTCATCAGGATATCCCACCATTTTTGACAATACACTTCCGATATCAATTCTTCGATATCTGAAATATTGGGATATACACAACATATACCCTATACGTCCACCTCGCCAATTCTTACTCCCAAACATGAGTCTGAAAGGCGTGCATCTTCTCGCCGGCAAAACGGCCGCAATAACCGGTGGAACTACTGGAAGTTCGTCCTCCATCCCTCATCCTCCTCTTCCCCAAACTAACCCTCTTCCCCGCTCCACAGTCGGCCGCGCAATCACTCTTCTCTATCTCCGTCAGGGCTGCAACGTAGCAGTCAACCACCTTGATCTCCCATCCGATATCCCACATCTAGAATCTTTGCACGCCGAGGCAAGGTCGCTTCTTCGGGAGGATCCAGATGCGGGCTCGCTAATCGATGTTCCGGGCGACGTGAGCAAGCCCGAGACGGGTAAGCAGTTAGTGGAGAGCGCGGTGCACAAATGGGGGCGCCTCGACGTGTTCGTCAGCAACGCGGGGGTCTGCCGGTTTGCGGAATTTCTCGCGTGAGTATCTCCGGGCGCGAAGGCTGGGGGCAGCGGGCCGCGTGCACACCGACGGAGGCACACGGGCGCGAAGGGGCTAACGCGAGATGCGCAAATAGATTAGAGCCCGACCTGTTCTCGCGCACCGTCCGCACCAACCTCGACGGCGCCTTCTACACCTCCCAGGCCGCCGCGCGTCAGATGTCGTCGCAGTCGCCCCCTGGCGGTTCCATCATCGCCATTTCGTCCATCTCGGCGCTGGTGGGCGGCGCCCAGCAAACGCATTATACGCCGACGAAGGCGGGGGTTCTCTCCCTCATGCAGAGTATGGCGTGTGCGCTGGGCAGGTACGGCATCCGATGCAATGCCTTGCTACCCGGAACCATTCGGACGCAGCTGAACGAGGAGGATTTGAAAGATGAGGAGAAGAGGACGTATATGGAAGGGAGGATCCCGCTGGGGAGGACGGGGGAACCGTCAGATCTGGCGGGGCCCGCGGTTTTTTTGGCGTCCGGGGAGCTGAGTGGGTATGTTAATGGGAGCGGGCTGTTGGTGGATGGGGGGCTGTTTGTTAATTTGCAGTGAGGGGAGAGGGAGAGAGGGGGGTGGTGGCGGGGCAGGTCGACGTCTAAAAATGAATCGTAAGTGGGATATATGCAGAAAATGCGGATTCGGATGAATCTAGCTCAGTTTGCCCCGCCGAACAGAGGCACAGGATTGGATAGGATAAATTTTCATACTCTAGGAAATCATACTTGTTTTTGAACTCAGGCCTATGCTTTCTCAATCAAGATCCATTCAAACGCAGCATCATACCCACACCATCCACCTGACCTGTAGATTCTGGATGCGGGAAAGGCTGGTGAATGATCTCAGAATCTCCCGGTGTCACCCTACCCACCCATAGGAGAACTTGGAATCTTAGATTGAAATACACCATAGGGTGTACCTACAGATTATGGATTCCTTGGCATGGTGATGGCGGACGGGTTGGATATATAGATAGATGACTGGAAGGAAGGAAGAATCCTACGAGAGGAGGGGAATGATGGGAGGACTTTGCTGGCTGGGGATTCTCAAGACGCGTAGCCAGACCACCTACCGTCCATTGTTGGTCTGTAGAATGTACAAGGAGGGTTAAGCGAAGGGGGGGTCTCCATGTTGGGGATTTGTTTGGAGGAGAAAAGCGTTATGGTGATCGAGGGGACGGTGTGACGGTATGATTCGGGGAGGGAAAAGGAGATGGTGATTTGGAATGGGGGCTTGGATGATTCTCGATCTGGTGGTTTGCTTGCTTCGGTCGTTCTATTGAATCAATGGGGGGTTGCGGGTTGTAAGGTAAACCGTGGGTGATGGGGTTTATATTGTTTGTGTATTAATTACGTCCCAAATGAAGGATTTACTCATTCGCGCAATTCGCGTCATTCAAGAGGGCAGCTTGTGACATATGACGACTTTATTTTCGCCCATCTGACAGGCCTAAAGTACAAGAGTTTTGTGGAGTGCCATGTTCGTAGAAAATAGATTCTGCGATATCGTGCGTTTCAACTCCATTGATCCCCACCTCCTCATACAAATCCGCCCACTTGGTCTCTCCATCTTGGCCGGGATCTACGGCCAAGGCCGAATCTGAATATGACTTCGACGCCCTTCCCACGAGCGTATTCAACGGCGTCGGGGCTGACCTTGTGGCATTCTTGCAAGTCGATCCAGGTGACCCCTTGGCCGACGAAATGCTTCATGGCAACGCCGGTGATTTTTGTACCGCCAATATCCAGCCTTTTGAGATTTGGGCATTTACTGATCAAGTGTATGAAGTCCTTTTCATCATATGGTAAATAACTCACGCACAATTCTTCAAGGTTTTCGCATAAAGGAAAACTTTGGTGAGCGGCAATATAATCACCCACAAGTCGACTTCCCATGTGCAAGTGTTTGAGATTGGGGGCATTTTTTGATAACAGCGACGACTGTTTCGTCAGTGAGTCCGGTGCTATCGCAGCTGAACGTCTCCAGTAATGAGAGGGGAGCGGTATCTTCTTGCCGATCAAACAAGCGCAGGTTGTCCCTAAGAACAAGGCGTTTGAGCGTCGAGGGGAGGAACGGGAGCTTTCTCAAACCGCAATCTATCAGTTCAAGATCTTCTAGTCCTTGGAGCTCGCGTAAATCCAGCGCTACTACACCATCCAAGTCAAATCGTTTTAAAGATAAGGTTTTGATTTTGGGAATCGAACCAATTAAGTTTTTCTATAGAAGATGTCAGAATCATTGTAGATGGGGGCGCAGAACAGACATGGGTTTGATATCCTTACCAAAGGTATACCATGACGATGACGGCTATCCATACGTAAAGTTTGGAGGCTTTCTAGCTTTGGCCATGTCCACGAATTCGAAGAAATATGATACCTGATATCTCCGAATGTCACTTCCACGATTGTTGCTTGGATATGCCGTAACGATTCAAGAGCAGAAGGAAAACTGATCATACATTCCCACGATACTTTTAGATATTGCAATGCCTTTGCCAGCGAAAGGGCCGAAGTCAAGCTTTCCCCAACAGGATCACCGCCGGATATTTCAAGGCGTTTCAACTTCGTACAAGTTCTGATGAGATACTGGAACTTGGCGGATTCCATGGAACCATTCCTAATTCTAGCTTCGCAAATGGTGTAGTTTGACCTCTTTAGATATGCTCTCAAAGCCTTCTGAGAGAGTTCCTTTCTTGTGCAGGTAGTGTCGAGAGTGGTCCAAAGTTTATGAGAAGATTCCAATAGTCGTTTCCATGATTTACTGACACTCAAACAAACCCTTTAAATGGTCAGTCATTACATATAAGAAATTCTTTGCTTGACATACATTCGCTCTTGTATGCTAAGTTCTTTGACTATCATTTCTGCCAGTTCGAAAGGTAGATATGAGAGTGGATCTAGTGTCTTCCTAGGTGCTTGTGACTTTTGCAATTTGTTGAACATGGACTGGAGAGTCTTCACTCGATATGTTAAAAAAGGAATAGATCTCTATTGAGAACAAGAGAACTTACCACGCGGTCTTTGTCCGTTCCAACTTTGACTTTTCCAAGGCCACGTTCGTATATTTTCAAGGCCAGTTTGTGTTCTCCTTTGAGCTGTAAAACTTTTCCACATCGAAGGTATCCCTAGAACTTTAATGAGTAAATCAAGATTTTAGAAGTGATGACCGACTCACCTTGGAAAGTTCCGGCTTCAATTCAAGCATTTCCTTTGCATCTCTGAGAGCTGATTGTAATAGATCCAATTTCTCAAATGTAGCAGCTCGATGGTCCAAAGCAGTGAGCAATAAATGATCATTACTGAGTTTGATAGCCTATCCACATTGTTAACGATCTAGAATTTGCAATATTTTGGATATTTCCCAAGACGAGATAACTGGACGGCACGTGCTGTCGAGACATACCTCTGTGAAAGCTACTAATGCGCCTTGATAGTTCTTTTTTTGGTAGCGATGCCGCCCTTTTTCCAAAGGACCCATCCCTTCCTCTTCATCATAAGCAGGAGGCATGTTGTTCAACTAATACAATCTTTGTACAGAAAGATGTAGTTGTCGATGGGAGGTGATCATGAGTGTGTTACCCTTTGATGGTCGCGCGCCAATTTCAATATGCGATATAGTCAATGATGATTGGTCAAGGCGCGGGAAATCCTCGGCACGTTCCATTAGATAAGCAGACCGGATACCGAGGTCTATGGGTTCGATAGATCAGTTCTACTAGAATATCTCCATTTCCAATGTCACAAGAAGATTTCCAAGATTTCCTATAGATTCTGTTTTAGAGAGCATCGAGATTATAATGACTTCAGAAAAGCAACCGAAAGTGATATTGTTTGATATCGGGGGTGTTTGTGTGAGTAATTATTCTTTCTCCGTGTTTCATGACGGGGTTACACATTGGGGAAACCCGGCAGATGCACAGCTCAAATTTACGAGATTGAATATCATGGAGAAGCTTCTATTTGTGGTAGAAATTGTGGTGTCCATGAGGAAAGATACTCACGAAAAGTTTCGTTGGTGTCCTTCTAGAAGTGTACATACTTTGAGGGGGAGGATGACAAGCCTCTAGTGAGGTTGTATCTTCTTCATAGCAACCATACATATTGTTCTACGTGACATGAGTTATCTTTATCTTACACAACCCCTAACTCCTCTCAGGTTCTTTCTCCTATGCAAGCGATTCTTGATTTTGAGATAGCCAATAATATACCTCCGGGCTGGGTCAACTATTCGATTTCTCGCAATAAACCAAATGGATTCTGGTGAGTAGATATTTCAGTTACCACTCTCATGCACAAATTCCCATTCTAGGAGGTTCTAAGTAAGGCACATATCATGAACCCAAGAGGTTCTAAGCAGAGCTTCATTCTCTCGCTTCAATTCTATACGCCAATCCATCTACATTTCTATATCATCATACAGCAAGAACTACACGCCGACTTCACAACTTGTTAATCCTTCCTCACCTAACCTCCCCACCCCCAACCCTATCACTAACTCGCACCCAGGCACCGTCTCGAGCGCGGTGAAATCGACCTAGACCAGTCCTTCTTCTCCGGTTTCACCAGCGACCTCCACAACCCCTCCTTCTGGAGTATCTTCTACAAATCCATCCGAGAAAAACATTCTCTGCCCACCGAAGTCCCACCTATACCGCAAATCGACGGCGAAGCCCTATTTTGGTCTATGATGGATCACTCAAGGGAGTTTGATCCTTGGTACGTTTACATCTGTTTCCATTCCCCACACCCTCAGCTCCACTCTTCAGAGCCCGAAACGCAATCCTCAACGCCCAACTAACCCCCCAAAAAGGATGTACCCCTGCCTCCAAAACCTGCACGCCTCCCAAAAATACACCCTAGCCGGCCTCTCCAACACCGTCATCTTCCCCGCATCCCACCCCTACTCCACACCGCACCCCTTCATCCCCACCTTCTTCGACGCCTTCATATCCTCCGCACACGTGCACATGCGCAAACCATCGCCGGAAATCTATGCGCTCGCACTCGAAACTCTACGCTCGACACACGCTGCCAAAAACCCGTCCTCTGCACCCCTTCTCCCTTCTGATATATTGTTCCTCGATGACATCGGGGAGAATCTGAAGGCTGCTAGAGCCGCCGGGTTTCGCACATTGAAGGTAGAGTTGGGGAGGGCGTATGAGGCTGTGGAGGAATTGGAGAGGATTACAGGGTTGGAGTTGAGTGGGGATCATCCGAAGGTACCAATTGTGTTCGGAGGGAAGGGAAAGGCGAAGGGAAGGGACTTAAAGTTATAAATTGATGAGGGCGGGAAGAGTATGAGGTAACATGTGGGTACACAGAGGTGTTTGGATGCCTTTTTGTATTAGACATGGATAGATGTATATATATATTTATATACAAAGCCATCTTATGAAATAAAATAAAGAATAATAGAATGAACGCAGACTAGGTATTCAGCCCCTCAAAAAGCGCCTCCGACACACGCATACAGATACATACAGCATCAAAAATTGGTATTAGGAAACAAAAGCCATCCAGTTCTCTCGGTAAAATAAATTTACGTTCATAACATCATGAGTCAAGAATACAAAAAGCTCAAAGCCGGGACGCCTCATTCATGCCTGCTTATGCACATCATTCCTCCTTTCTCGGAGAACCCACGCCGCCGGAAATCAAGCTTTCCAGTTCCCATGGACTTAAAGTACTCCTTCTCCTTGCTGCTCTTCCATGATCTCTATCCCTGCTTGCTCTCAGTTTTCTCTTTCTACTCGATACAGCGCTCAAATCCTTTTCCGGACTTTTCATTATCTCACTGCCAGTACTACCACTGCCGCCTTTGATAGGTTCCTCTTTAACCGGTGAAGAAGGCGGAGGCATTAACTTTGTAGCTTCCGGCTCTCTTTTCTTAGCTGGGCTTTTAGATCGTGGGGTCATGATGTTGGTAGTAGAAGCAGCGTTGCGCCCCGCCCTTGCAGCCTTTAATTTAGCCTTTACTCTTGCAGCATCTGCTTCTCGCTCTGAGGCAGCGAGTTTCGCGGCTATACTGGCCATAGTTAGAGGACTTTGTTGGGGCGGTATGATGGGTGGTCGAGGTAAGCGAGTCGCGGATCTAGGGGGTTGGAGTTGAACTTTGGGGGTCGCTTTTGGTTTGGGGGTTGAGTGGACGGGTTTTTTGGCCGAGGCTGCTCTTGCAGCAGAGGATCTGGTTTCTCTTACGGCCGAGGACCTAGTTGAGGAATGTGCGGAGAGTGTCGGGGTAGGTGTTTTTAGGAGAGGAGGTTCGTCTCTGGACGAGACAGAGACTTGTATTGCTTCCTCTTTCTTTTCTTTCTTGGGAGGAGGTTTAGGTGTTGGGGTTGACACCGGTTTTGGATGAGATGAAGATTTCTCGAGTTGTAAGAGATCCCATGTATTTTCTTCCACAATAGTAGTGAATCCCTTGGGACTTGATTTTGGAGAATTGCCTCGGTTCCCATTGGTTGTTTCACGAAGAGGCGACATCTGAGGCGGTGTCCCTGGCGGAGATGATACTGTATCAAATGTGACATCAGCCGATTTTTGTTGATCATCAGTGACATCATCATAGTCTTCTTGTTCATCGCCTTCCATTTCTTCTTCCCTTGTTTCCTCGGGTTCTTCTTCAAACATGCTAGATTCAGCATCGCTTAAATCTTCCTCGTCATCAAATTCTGGCTCTGCATGACGACCGATTCCCGAATCATCCATGGCATCAATATCTGCTTGTGTATCGCCTTCATCCGCATCTTCGTCTTCGTCTTCGTCTTCGTCTTCTTCTTCTACAATAGATAACTGAAGGACTTCGTAATTGGGCTCTGCAGTAGGTTTGAAGGGACTCAGGCTTAATCCCATCTTCAATTCCTCGATATTAACGGTTTGACCACTCCTAGCCATTCGATGGCGCCATCCATCCATCAGTTGAACAGCATCCTTCCATCTAGCTTCCATTCTTTCCCAGCCTTCTCGTAATCTTATTATTTCTTCCTCTCTAACCTCCACTTCTTCAAGCGAGACAAATGATGGATTTGTCAAAATCGTTCGTAGATGCTCAATTACGAACTCCATCTCAGAAGCCAGATGCTCATAAGAGCCCTCCATTTGTACCACCATTCCCCCTTCTTGTTCCTCCTCTTTCTCACAACCAGATATCGTCCTCAATGTATCAATCGTCCTTCTCACCAATCCCCCTAACGATTCGTTCTCATCACTTAGCCCTCTGGCCAACTCAGTTAAAAATTCATTCGTCTCCATCCTCAAGTCATACCCCTCATCATCTGTGCCCATTCCCGCTCCGTTTCCATTATCACCCCCGACCCCAGCGACAACGTTGATAGTCGCAACACCAACAGCTTTACCGCTACCCCTTGCTCTCCCACCTTCTCCAACATGTTTCTTCATTCCTTCGATAACTCTTTCCTTCTTTCTGACCTCATTCGCACACTGCGCCCTTGTTTGACCCACTAGGACCTTCATCCTCGCCATATCCTCCTTCAACCCCCTAATTGCCTGCTCCGCACTCCTTAGTTGTGTTTTCAAGGCCCGTTCTGTCGCATCTGCTATCCCAACTTTCCGTTGCAATTCAGTGTTCTTCGTCGTAAGCCGCTCCGTATCAGTAGTTGATCGTAAAGCATCCGCGCGTAGAGCGCGGATTGTTTGCGTAAGGTTTTCCCGTTGTTGGGAATCGCGCTATCAACTTTCCGTCAATTTTTTTTTTCATTCCATTTGACAATTTGAGTGTCGAGATGCGTTTGCGCTACTTACATCTCTCCTCAAAATTAGATCATTAATCACGCTCATTATCTTCCCCATGGTAACATCCAACCCCTCTTCCGATTTATGCGGACGCGCAAAGTCAATTGATTGCCCATTTCGTAGTAGCCCTCGCGAAAGAAGCTGGTTGTTGATGTATAGAGATGCGGTGCGCAGATTATCTGCGTCCATTTTTGCTGGTTCAAAACGCGATTATTGAATGTGGCCCCCTGTAAATACTCGAACGTGTATTCATATGAAAACTGATGTCAGATTGCTGGTACGCCGTTTTAATACCCTTCGTCGCATGAAGCTTCTGCGTTGTCATGTAAACAAACAAACAAGATTGCAAGGATAATCTGCACACAAGGTTCCACGCAAACGTTCTCGTAGTCACGTGATGGTATCTTCTCAACATCACCCGATATTTACATCCAAGCAGAACGCAACATCACATCAAACGTTCGATATTTCATATTCTAACAACCAACTATTGATTGAGCTAAACCGAATCATTACTTGATGACTTTCTCGATACCAATCTCTTAGCAAGCAGGATTTAGATGTCTGATCTTGTACCGGTCTTGAAATATAAGCGGATGATATGCTGTTGGTAATGCAATAAGATCCGTTTGAATTATATGGCGGCCATTGGCTGCTCATGATTTATTGTGAATTCCAAACGGAGGATTGAGGATATTGATGGAGTGGAGCCAAAAAGGGATGAATGGGATAGGGAAGCGAGGAAGTAGATGATGAGGATATATACTTATTCATTATCTACCACACCACTTCCTTCGAATCTAACATCCAGTAGAAAGACAGATGTCAATTTCACAAACTAAACATGTCTATCACTGCGCTACTGAGATGTATAAAAGCTCCAAAATTTGCTGCGATATCGAGTGGAGTATATGTGCAAAAAAAAACTCATTCTTTCTCCTTTCCACCATCACCACCTCTGAAAAAAAAACTGCAAGAACCCACGAGCAAAAACATAAAAACATCAACAAAATTAGTTAAAATCTCAAAAATTTACCTCAATAATCCATTCAGGACCTCTCGCCGCCCGTTGAAAGTTCGCACTTTCTAGGTATCTATCAAATGGAAAGTTATGATCCCAAACCCGACTTATGACTCCTCATCCATTCATCATCTCATACATATTCACCCCCGCTCCTCCCAAAACTAGCAGGCAAAAAAGTCCAAAAATTCGATCGAACAAAATGGCAAAAACCAAATTTAAGCGCGTCTAGGCACGTGGGAAAATCCTGGCGGACCAAGATTTTATAAGAACAGCAACTTCGGGATGCGACTGTTATCAGTGACATTCTCACTCATCCGGAGATGATTACAGCGCAGTGGTCGACCAACTGCGCCAAGGCGACACGATGAGATATGTTTGAATGATAGGGTAACGAACTTTGGATATATATATATATGAGTGAATGATTGCCTTACATCATTGTCATTTAGGGTAGAGTGCATTAATGTTTTTGTTGGGTCGATGAGGCATCTACTCATCACTTTTGTAATATAGATATCTAACAGTGTTAGAGAAGTAGACCTTTTCGAAAGTCTTACAACCATCGCAAGCATCAAGAAAAGAAGAAAGTCGAAATTCTAAAACTCTCAAAACATAACCAAATCACAATCACGTTGAGAAACAAGAGAGAAGGCCAAGGTTTTTTTTGATCAGCATAATTAAGATTTAACAATGAGCGTGCTCAGCATCTATGGAAAGACCTCTATATATAAAGGAGCGTATATGTCAATCCACCCTCAAGATACAGTATCTATAGGACCACCCCCTCCCCCAGTCCAAGAGAAGAAATCACAGATTGCCTTCTCCATCGCCAGAAGGAGTTCACCATTCAATGTAAGGAAAAATATAAAACACAAAGGGAATTCCGAGCCAATTTTCAATATCCAATAATAACCATTAATCATATATTTCTGTTTCACCCCCAAATCGCATCGTGTGCATTATCCACTGTCGACCATCGCTAGCATACCAAAGATGCTTACTCGGATCCGGCAGCGATAGCGCGGGCGAAGCGGCGCTTGCTGAGGTTGTACTCGATTGCGCGCTTCTTGGCACCAGCGGATTGAACGAAAGCGGCGGATCCACCGAATGGACCAGCGATGGCATCGTTCATCATCTTGACGACACAGACATTGGAAGCTCCACCGGAGGAGCCGGAGCAAGTCATACCAGCTGGCATTTGAACCTTAACCTGGAAATCAGTGGTTTGAGCGGCGGAAAGACCACCGATACCGATACCTGGGACGTTCTGGGTAACTTGAGCCATCTTGAAAGCAGCTGGGTCGGTTCCACCAGAAGTGGCGTCAACCATTGCCTTCAAAGGTCCAGCACCATCTTGATTGACTTGATGGAATGTCATATCGATAGTTCCATCATCGGCGCAAGTGGGCATACCAGATGTAGCACCGGCACCTTGAGCAGCCTTGACACCAGTCTCTGATGTACCCTTTGGAGTCTTCGCACCACCATCAGCGGCACGAACGACGAGAGAGCGACGAGCCATGTTGGCGGCGTGAATCTCACGAGCTGCCTTGGCGGAGGTGCTGTTGGCGTTGCCTCCCATGAACATGGAGATCATCTTGGAAGCGTCAACTGGACCCTTGGAGGTACGGCCAAGAGCAGTAGCCTTGTTACTACCGAGCTCATTGGGTCTGATGATGGAGGTGTCAGCCTCAGAACCGCATCCGGGAGATGGGCAATCACGAGGAGTTCCATCAGCGACTAGAAGAAATGTTAGTGGGATAAAGCTAGAAAAAGAAGAATGGAAAGCTAGAAGCAAGTCCAAGAAATGTCAAAGCTTACCTGATAGAGCTGGCATCTTAACACCATTGGCACCCTGAATCTCAGTGACGACACCGTGAGCCAAGACGTTTGTGGCAGCGAAGGCCATGACAAGGATAGCTGAAGTATATTGCATTTTGAAGGTGGTTTATTGGTTATGAAGTTGATTGGTTATAAATTTGATTGGTTATGAAAATTGAAAAACGTTGGAATTATTAGACGATGATTTGTGAAATTAATTTTAAAGCGACCGGCGCAAGATGGAAAGATTGAAAGATAAAGTTAACTGAAGAAAAGATGCTGAAGATGCTGATGATAAAAAAAAGTCAGAACAATGGAAGAGTCAACCTTCTTTATACAAAATTCGACTTCTACTAGCAGTCAAGAAAGCTTGGTTGAATGAAAAGACCAGATGCCGAGCATGGAGCTACATTGGTGTGCTTGGCCATATGCTCTCCATAACCGTTTCAAAGACATACATCTACACTCGAGGTTTGGTGATACTACTCCGAGACATCGAAGATCTGACCACAGTTTGTTGCTGTGGCTATCGAGTAAGTGAGGAACTAGATTGTTTAGGTGTATGCTTCTACCAAGATAACTGGACCAAGTCACTAAGGACGAAAGCGTCTCTCACAAAGAACTAGCATTATGAATGATAACCAATGGTAAAGCAGAAAGTTTCCTAGTCTGTCATGCAATACTGGGTGTGAGGTTACTACGGGATGATCTCAGATCTCGGGGATGAAGAAAATAAGCCCCTTGAATCTTTCATCTTTGCTTTTCCACCTCAAAGACTGATGCTTCGCGCGTTTGGACTTTGCCCCTCCCGAGAACTGGGTAAATAAATGCCGGTAATCGGATGCAGCCATTGGATTCTTACTTGTTTCGAGCAGGCATGATTATAGATTAAGCTTGTTTCGATATCATGATGAGCCACCAGGATGTGAACAATGTCCTGTATCTATAGATAGGCCCTGCCTCGAAATCGCAGCAATAACTCAAAAAGCCTTAGCTGTCGTGAGTTTCCAGACCCTCCTGGCGGCCGTGCGATTGTCTGGGAACATGCAACTTTAAAATTGTGAATCCCTATAACTGTGTGTTTCTTCACTTGAAGTGGTTTGGTGGCAATGGTGGAGAAGCCCGTTCGCAGGCCTAGCCTAGACAGGTATTGTTGGCGACAAGAAAGTTTTGAAAACACTCCTCTGTAGCATATTTGATCTCAGCCACATCTGTATGAACAATTACTTCATCGTCGCAACTTGTTACAAGGACATTCATTCTCTGACGATATCATCAATGTAGCCGCAAGTTCCCGAAAACGAAGTACTCTCTCCATTCGGTGCTTTGCAAATGATATAGTGGAGCACGTACTGAGTCTTACTCGTCTATAGTCACCAAAGCCTTGGTTTCAATCATGCTTTTTCCTCAATGATTAGAGTATAAACGGCTTCAAAGTTTAAAGAGCTCCGCTCTTTCTCACCGAACGACTTGGTGAAAATTCCTTTGCTGTTTCTTGCCATTCCGATAACCATAGCTTATTATGATCCGAATTATTTCCTACGGAGTCATGGGCATGACAATTCATGCAAAGATCATCTGGTGGTCCCTCATATTCCTCAGGCGGTGTTTCATTTGAAGTTCCAGCCTCTACGTAGGAAACTTGGAAAGAAAAATTAGAATGGA
The DNA here is from genome assembly GCA_008692225.1 of Monilinia fructicola. Taxonomy (NCBI): domain Eukaryota; kingdom Fungi; phylum Ascomycota; class Leotiomycetes; order Helotiales; family Sclerotiniaceae; genus Monilinia; species Monilinia fructicola. Next base: position 1,630,937 of record VICG01000014.1, read on the forward strand.
GTCTTGTCTGTGCAATGTATACACGTGACCGTCACTCGTCCGCTCTGGAACCACAGCATTATCGGCATTTTACAGAGAGCATAATAAAGGTGACCATGAGAACCATATCTCAGTTCGACATTCACAATCTCCAATTACATCTTTATCTTGTCCGTAGCAGCTTCTCTTTTAATATTTCGCTTCCATTTCCATTTACCTCTTATAGCAGAAGAGACTCGAACTCGGATTTTGAGAATGAATCGTGGATCGATGACACTCGATATCCCAAGAAGTCTACCTTCACTCGACTCAGGTCTGCGCCATTTCTCTCCCGTACTACCACGAATTTGACAATAATCAACATCTTCGCCTGTCTTGGAGCCCAGAGAGCAAGCACAAGCACCCATTCTTATAGAAATATTGGTGGCCAACTCAAAAGTGTCCGATGAACGGAGTGAATCGTCCTCGTTCTGACCAATCTAATGAATATTAATGGCGCATTACCGTTGCTCTCTCAAGATGATGTCTTCACGGCCGTTTATGCTGTTCTAATCACCAAAATCCAACGTCATCGAAAATTTAAATCCCCTTCTCCGCAATCGCCACAGTGGCACGTTCGAATGAATGACTGCGCATCTCTTCTCGACCATCATTCTAACCATCATCAGGGTCCATGTTCAGGGAGCCCATACGAGACATAGTAGAATGCCTAACCATCCCGAGGTCGACAAAATCCTCGCTTTGGCAAGGTTAGATAACATTAGCAGGCTGCTGACAGTAAGCTGTCAACGGGACTTCCGGAGCACAATGAAAAGGAATAATCAGTATATTGATCCTTCTCAATCGACATCTATATAATATACAGTAGCGGCTCCAATGAGACTTGGTAATCATCGAGAGACATACGAAAGGATTATTATTCAGGGGTGATATAACCACACCACGTGATTGAAAACCTTCCGATTACCGAAAAGACAGTGTCTCCGCAGGATGGTTCGCCGAGAGGCAAATTGTGATGAGATCGATGGCGACTTTGTGCCTTTCGAGATCTTGGGCGTCGTATCCCAGCCATTGGATGCTTATACCGCCCCACAGACAATATTGGTGGTACGAAATCCATAGGCATATGGGGCAAAGACGATGAGTATGAATCAGTTGATAGATTCTCTGATATTACATTTCTCTTCACCCGACGACGGTCCGATGCCACTCTTCGTCCCAGGCCAGTAATCCGTTTGTTACAGTACACATGGATGAGCTAGGGCGAGTGATATATGCAATGTGTCAGTTGGTGAAGAGCCGCATGACATGACCGGCTGAATTTGTTTGACAAAGTTCCTGTTCTGTAGATATCTGCAGACTCTAGAAAGAATGGTACCTCAATCAATAAACCTTGAGGTTTGAAGCTTGATTAGAACGTTCCAAGTGACCTGAGGAGATAGAGCAGGAGATAGATAGTGTTGTTGATACCGACATGCCGACCTCAACAAGTAATATGTAGGTCTATACCGGCCTTGAATAATGATCGTTGCATCGAAAGTAACCTCAACACAGCCCCGAGTAAGTGATAGATCCATTGATGCCGACTTTTACATGCCCGAGTCGATTGAAAGGGTCGTATTTACTGGAGTCCATGATTGCATGATCGTAGCCGCGTCTCCCTGTCAAGTTCGTTTGTCAACACCAACCCCTTCATCCATCCATTCGCGTATTTCGCACCAACCATTAATGCCGTCCCAACGCATGCTACCCAGATAATTGAACCATATCGTTACTTTAAAAACAGCCTCATGGGGCGATTATGATGACTATGGCTTCAAATTTCACAAAGAATCCCGCCTTCCCACTTTTACTTGCAGGGAAATTCCCTACCGCATTATTCGTGATGATAATCAAAAACCTGCTATATCGGCTTCAAATTCTTAGATACGAGTGACAAGTACAAAACAGACAATCATCAAGAAAAGTATTCAGCTGAAAATACCCACAAGGTAGTTATTTCTAACCAATCAATGCCCTCTATCTGCAATTATCCGAAGCGCTATCCGAAAGGCGTCGCATAAATGAAGGATAGTGTCGACTACCGAAGCTGATGTGAGCTGAACTCAAGAGCAATTTGTCCCATTTTTTGCGAACTTCACCAAAAACTCAATGTTACGAGTAGGGGGATTGAGAAGGATACTTGCTGGGTGTAGGAAGCAGGAGTTGTTTAATTGGGATGAATTAGTGAATTCAATGTGTATGCCACCTACTCACACGACCTTCCTCCTAACATGACCGAGAATTCCCGCGAGCGAGGATCAAAAGGCTTTTTCGTATATTGCGGACAAGATGGAAAATTGTATTGGTTCCTAGATTACCAAATCCTTTGGACCTTGATCCATCTCTTTCATCTATTCAATGTGTATCTGCGCTCCAGTACCACCAGCACGCATTGCATGGCGCTCTACAGGGAACAATGGGTCTATGGATAAGAACAATTCACATTCACGGACGGCCCAAGATAGAGCTTGGCAGCCCTTCCAACAGGTCTACCTGCGAAGCTACTGCCCTCCAAGAGCACTGAGACATAACTAGAGCATGATAATTCCCAATATCTACCATATTGCATGCTGCAAGACGACCTTCGATCAATGAAATTTCATGCCCACAAACCATCACCAACTTTAGGTTTGTTGGTTCTAATTGTTTTTTAACGCCGAGCTTACATGTGTACGTACATTGACTTTCTAAGGCAGAATAACATTACTAGCCCAGCAAGAATTCAAGATCCATCCAGCCATCCAGCCATCCATCTCATCCCACCATTGAAATGAGATTGGTGTGAAATACGGCCGCACAATCAGCCGCGTCTGTTGACGTTTAATTGCTACCCTAAGTCGCACTTTCTTAATGATGAACAGATGAGTGGTATGATATGCGACGGCTCAGTAATACATTCGACAGGCATGGAGCAGTATCTATGTACAGAAAAGTACCACAACTCGTGCTGCTGATGCTTCAAGCCTATTTATTCCCACAGAGTACCGTTACATACGAAATCTAAGACCAGTAAATCCCCGAAATAGTCAGATCTTGCCAACTCGGTATAATGTGACGCTCAGTCGTGAGATGAGGAGAGCTGTATAGACGCTTGCTATTACCATAATCAGAAGTCTTGCCAGTAGAAAGTTAAACACTGCGCGGGAGATCGCTCCATGGGATCTGACGAGGGATTCGAGGGAAATCTAGCCTTGTATGCACAGTGGTACCTTCGTGCAGCCTTACGAGTGGAACCCTCTTCCCATCACATAGATGGACTAGGATTCTCCCCGTGTGACTTTTGGAGCGGTGATGAATAGAGAGATCTTGGTCAGAAGATTGCAAAGGCGGGGATACGGACTAGGTTCAAGTAGATGGATATTGTTGCTGACAGATAGATCACTATCTCAAAATGCATAGATTTGTATAGAGAATACTGTAATTGCCATTGCAAAAAAAGAAAAAACGAAGGAAGCAAAAGAAAAAAACATGGAAATGTCAACATCGCAGCAAGCTAATCTACATATCATCTAGCAACACCAGCCAAAATTCCTTCTCTCAGTTCTCTGCCTTCTCCGTCCACTATTTCCCCCCAATTCCTTACCCAGTTGGGCTGAACCAAGACCGTCTCTTTGTACGGTTCCAGGATTATAGATTATAGTGGGGTGTTTTGCATAACCCGGAAACAGGGTTGGAGGTCTCGACATATATTTTAAGCCTGACAAGGATCCTTCGAACTTTCCACCAAAGTGCTCATCCATACGCCTCCAGTCCGATTCAGTATTGCGTCGCCTACTTCCTACATTACCATGCTAAAGCGGGCAAAAAGTACCTGGGTAGCTTGAAACTTGCTTGCATGGCCCTGACAGTTTCTGCCCCCCCTTCCACATGGATAGATGGTTTACCTTGCATCCATTTGCGATGATCATGCATGTGCGTAAGATCACTTGCTGACCGTAGGTTTCGTTTGTGATGTCTTATTGTCCTCGATATTAGTCAAGTTCCCTTAGCGGAGGGCTTCCCATTTCATTATCCCATATTGGGGCACGCAGCTCAAAGATCTACTTAAGCCTCCAGCTCCCCAACTGTCTTTGTCCAGATGCATACTTGATCTACTTCGCCATCAATATAGTATTCTAATACTCATCCTCACCTCTTTGTATTCAGTACTCTCCAACCTCTGATCTCCAGTCGACACGGAAGAAACAGATAGTTCAACCAGAGAAAAATCACGAGATCCACCTTGCCATCTACCATCGAAAATGCCCGTCGTCTCCGAGCCTACCACGGGGCTCAGTCATACCTATACTTACGGACTCTTATCTAACATATCTACCCCCTATCTGCTACTGAGTCTATTCATCTTTCTCTGTATCACAATCTTCATACGAAGGAAACGAAGTGCCACAGCAAAATTACAGTACCATTTCCCACCAAGTCGTCCCTCTACCCCCCTTCTCGAAGATCCGGATTTGAATGGCTTCCCATACGAGAAAAACGACGCAGGAATAGAAAGTACCGCCCCACCAACGTACCCTCAAGCATTCTCTCGACCACCTCCTCCCCCACCCTTCACGCAATCTTCCCCCCTAGAACCTCTCACCTTCTCCCCCATCAACGGACTCCCCACATCAACCCCAACGGAAGACAGCCTCCCCCGTCGTCGCTCCTACACCAAAACCCCAACATCCTCACCAACACCCCCGGCCTAACAGGCGAGATAATCTCCGGTGATGGCTGGCGTCGCCACACGCGGGTATTCGGTGGCGGGGTCTGCGAGGCGTGTGCGGAGAGCGAGAGGAGGATGAGCGCCTGACTATATGAACGGGGGATAAAGAATTCCAAAGAGAACGGGATGAAGTCTGGGGGTGTGAAAGGGAGCGGGATGATTGTGGCGGAAGGGAGGGAGCTAGGATGGCAGGGGGATGATGAGTGAGCAGAGGGAACGTCGGGAATTGGGGCGTTGGAGTATCATTCAATGCCAGCTTTCGAATGCAGGTGCAGATGCAGATGCAGATGCGACTCACGCGGGGTCCATGCAGAAGCAAGGTGGAGGGACTTCTTCACGTGATACAGAGAAACAAAGGGATGCATATCCAAGGAATTGGACTTGGCGGCATCTCATGACATCACACTACCATCGTCGTCATCATCAAGGATGGGCAGAAACGAAGAAAGGAGGAGGAGATGATTGCAATCATGATAGAAGACGCGAAATGGAGCGTTAGTAGTTACATGCATTTAGCATCTAGCATGCCGCACCCAGCAGCATTTCCAAAGGTATTTACAGGCGTTGATTGACAGACAAGCTCACCTGCGAAGGAGGTTTAATTTTTGTTTTACTTGCTTTTACTTTCCGTGGGAAAGATGGATGGAACGATTTGTTGTGAAATTGGAATACGTTATGGCCAGATTTATCATGCCAGTAAGATAATTACGGTATGACCGGATAAGGAATCATGAGGTTAATTAATGAATTCATATTTTCTTTTGCTACTAGCTGATGTTTCCCAGATATATGTACATATGATATATCTGTAAAGAGTTATAGTTGTTCGACCCATAGGTATGGCAAATATAGATATTCTTATCTTATGAAGTTGAAAGTAAGACGCGAGGAAAGGGGCACATGAATCTCAGAATGTTGATGTGCGCTGATCTAACATCATAATCCTTGTTTCTTTTTCTCTACTGGTACAATCCTCCATTCCAGACTTTGTACCACAAATGTCTTCCCATTCAACGCCACAAGACATGAACTAACTGCTTAAGTAATTTCCCGCCTTAGTAATACACCTTTCCGTCAAAGTATCCAATAGAAAAAGATATGTAAGAAGTATACTATAGGAAGTAGCACCAAATACTGTTATGTTAAGTAAAAAAGTTGAAAGCGATCTTAAATACCAAAATACAACAATGAGCAAATGTCTCATTCAATAGCACTCTCGCTTACGTTCCCATTTGAACCAATATTCGCTGCACTTGAATTTCTTTGCATAGCTTCTTGGCTTTCTTTGAATTTCTGCCAACCTTCAGGATCATGCTCGATGAGTCCCTGTCGAAGAATACTAGCTTCGTTGTTCAGCTCTGCTATAACCGCATCTGGACCCAGGGTCTCGAGTTTGTTTCTTATGTCTTCGCCTTGGAGGTCTTCAACCATAGATCTCAAGAATTGTAAATGTGCAGGTTGAATTTCGTGTCCCGTGGTCCCGTGGAGATTATCCTCACCCTCAGGCTTGAGAATGTTACGACGAATCTTCTGTCCAAAGCGATGCATTCTGCCTTCTTCCTGGGAAAGGGCTCTGGAGGCCAATGAGACATCAGAGTTGTGACGTGATAAAGTAGGGCGAATTCCTTCTTCGTCCTGTCCTCCTTCTTCATCTGATGGTTGGTTATCAGCAAATACCGGCTCTGGTTCAATGTCCGATCCTTGATAGTCAGTTTGAAGCGGGTATGCGTCCTCCGAGAGGGTTTTTCGCTCTATATCAGGGAGTGGCGGTGACAGACGCGTCTCAGGAAATTCATCTTCGAATCGTTTGATCATATTTTGTAGTGTATGATCAAGGAAAAGTAATCGGTCTAATTTGTAAGTCAGCTTTTGTGAAGGTACACACGTATCGTGATGAATAATTCTTACTGTAATTTTGATGATCGCTAGCCTTCGACTCTTTGACTAGAGCAGGCTGTAATCGAGCCCGAATCTTCCTGGCACTTCCCAATAGATTCTTCGACATATCCTTGGCCTTGCCACTCTTTACAGCAGGGTTCGGGGTGGCCGAGCGGCTGCTCGGTCTAGATAAATCGGAGAAATTGTGATCAGTTGAGGGTCTCCTAGAATCGTTTCCTTTGTTCCGTAAACAGATACCCAATGCCTTAACTACACCTGTGCCGCCAATCACATAATCTTCATCTGGCGCTGGTTCGTCTTCATCATGGCTCTCTTGAATTCCTTCCATGTGACCCACGAGGTGCAATAATACTTCAGGAACTGCAACATCTTTTTCATTGGCCGCTGCATGGGAATCAGTGGTTGCAGCGACGGCTTCACTAATCTCTGCAACTGGACCGCGCTCCATATTCCAAAGGCAATAAGCAACGACTTGCTTAGCCAAAGCCTTTACGATTTCGGACGAATCATTTGACGGAACCTCAATATCAATACATACGATTGACTGAGAAACTCGAACAGCAGCCATCAGTGAGGCATATAATGCACAAGCCTCTTCCTGACTTGCTTCGTCTTTCGCGTTTGCAAGAGCAGCAAGCTGAGCATTTTCCATAAGAGTTACATGTGCAAGACTCGGGCTCTCTGGTAAGATTTCCGCTAGGGCAATAGCTTGTTCAGGTGTCATGGATACGTTTGTCAGGTGTATACGCTTGAGTTGAGGCAAACGTGGTAGATATCTGCGATATGTCAGCCAATAATGTCATGTATGACCGTGCTTGTAAACATAATAAGAGTCAAGTTTGAAAGAGCTGAGAAAAGCATCGACTGAAGCCTTGCCTTGCAATACAAATTGCTGACATAAGTGATGCAAATTACTGGTCGCTGTACGAGATCGTAAAAAGGCCTCAGCAATAATGAATGAAAACGTCTTGTGCATCCAATGAAGTCCCCATGCGCCATCTTGCCTTCAACGCTTTATGAGATCCCGCTATTGGCCTTGCCAGATTGCTCATGATCCCTCGGCATGTAGAACCGACAGGACCATAGGGCTAGACACGACAAGGATTGAAATTAAAGACTATCATATCCAATCATGCGCGATTACTAATCTCTGCATAGAAAATATATTGTTGTTACACGACGACAACTGAAATAACTAGAAAATCTGGACATACCTGCGCAGTAGAGAAAGTGCACTGGGATTTGATTCGAACAAATCATGGTTCTGTGATAAGTCGATGAACTTGAAATTCTTCAGCTTTGCCAAGGCAGGAAAAAGGGGCCACAACGAATCCGGATTGAGGTTACAATCGGCCAAGCTCAAGGCGTAGATATTGTTGTCCTCATCAAGCGCATTGGCAACAGTCTCCAGGGAATCTCTTAGATCATTACCACCGAGATCAAGGCCTTCACAGCTGCCGTGCCTGATCCACCTGGCAACATGCTCCACCCCTACTGATGTAATTCCATTGCCGGCGAGACCGAGACGCCGTAAGCCAGATTTTGTAATTCCATCGACTAGTCCATCTAATTGTTCGCTATTGAGGCCACAGTGGCCTAGATTCAGAAGCTCGAACTCTGGACCAGCAAGTCGATCGCCAATGGCCTTGGATAATAAGCAAGAAACTTCGTTACTCGTGTTACTCGTGTTACTATCCGTTTTCTTCAAATGCCCGGATCCACTTACGGGTGGTGCAGTTACACTCTGGGGGAAAGGAATCCTTGAGAGATCCAGGGTCTTCAGTGATCTGCACATATTGATAAAAAGGGAAATGTGGCGCCAGCCATCTTTACCAATCTTGCTGTTATTTTTTAAGACCAGCCGCTCGATGATGCCACCTTGAGGACATTGACTCTCTTTGCGAGTACGCGTCTTTCTACCATAGGTTGGTAACTTGGCAGCTAGTAGACCAGCCAAAATAACGCGTACACCTTCATCAGTAAGTCCGCAATTCTCCATTATCAATTCTTTCACTGGAACTACAGCCAAGTAGTCACCCAACGTGACAAGATCCGGCAACTGTAGCCAATAACCCGACAGATCTAATTTGCCAACAAGGCCAGGAATTGTAGCCGTTGCCACTGATGCTGTGAGTTGTTCGACAATCCTTTTCAATATTGGCGTTTCTCTCAACTGGCAGCATCTTCTGTATATCCGTGCGGGATCTGTGGTAGGTGAAGTGTGGGTTTTCGGGGTTGCGGCATTTGGAGGGGTTGAAAGTGAACTGTCACTCTCATCAATCTTCAACTCAACTGGAATCGTACCGTTGGCCTCTGCAAGCCTCCGTTTCTTCTCCTTTCTTGCTTTTCTTTCTTCTTCACTGCGCTTCTTCTTCTCTTTCTTTTTTGTGTTTTCTTTCTCTGGTGGTGGTGTAGATTCCGTAACTTCGGAAATATTCTCAGAGGCTTTTGGTTGGAGAGTTTCAGGAAGATCTTGTTCCAATTTGCCCTCTGTTCTGAGAACAACGTTTTGTTCGGTCTCTGCCTTGGAACTATCCAGATTCTTCAGCGCCGCTCCTTCTCCCTTTTCTTTGGATCGTTTCAGTTTCTCTTTATGTTTATTGTCGAGCTCATCGGATTCCTCCTCGTCGATGTAACGAGGACCGCTTGCTATTTCAACATCGACACAGAAAGCCACCCTGCGCAATTTCGACTGTTCAAGCCCAAATATAGGACATCTTTCCCGGAGGGGATCGACATTCAAAATCTTTCTTTCGCATAATCCATTGTGGCCTTTGGCTGATCCAGACAGCTGTCCACTTGATGATGATGACAACCTCCGCAGCGCACTCTGTAAAAAGCTGGGACCACTCCGTGGAGGTGCTGGAACATAAGGTGCATCTCCATCCTCCTTTACTCCGTGTACTAATACTGCATTCTTTGGCGCACTTGGTCCCGCAGGTCTATGTACCGGAGGGTCTATAGGCGAAGCTGACGGCGAAATACCGGAAGCAGTGTTCGTGTGGTTGGGGGTATGTGTTCCCGAGAACTTTGAGGATATACTTGATAACCACGAGTTTCTGCGAGACATGCTATTGCTGGGTGATGTAGAAGATTTAGGTGATGTGCCATTTGCCACCGCTAGCTTTTCTGAAGACGGATTTCTAGAAACACCCGGTCGAATTGGAATCGGCTGTGGAGTTGTTGCCAGCTCGTTCTCAGTTTTTGGAGGGGTAGAGCCATGCTGTGGGATCGGACTTGACCTTCCTTGTGAATCAGATACATTGGGAACCATTCGAGGTCGCTTTAAGTCTAGAATATACACTCATGTCAGTCGCACATGCATGGCTGGCAGATGTGCAAATACATTTCCAGCCCTCATATAAAGTATTGCTTCAGCTAACCTGTATTGCTTGAGCTGTGTGTCATCCAACTGACGTCGACACCAGCCATTTGTTCCATTGTGTAAATATATCCTCAAAGGCGTATTCTCCACTCTGCGAATGATCGGAGGATTTTCCTCGATTAAGGCTAATCTGCAAGAAAGATCTATATCAAGATTTGTTATCGTGTGTCGATGTATCGTAATATGCCCTCGTTGCTGATGTGAGCGGTACTATCAGTACCTGTTACAAGTCCATGATTATGTGTGTGCCACAAATGAATGCGACTGACTGTGAATAACTCAATTTGTTGAAGAAAGTCAAACCAAATGCCACCAACTTATTCGAGTGGACTTTGTTGGTAAATTGCGATATTGACCGAACAATTATTATACAATGAAGCAATGAAGTGGAGCAATGCAATATCGTCATGTGTTGGGGGGGTTTTCTAATCAAGGGTCGGTGCAAGACTGCAAGTGGGTTTAGTTCGGCATCAAACCTCGGTGATTCGATATGATTCGATAAACGTGGGACGAGGATAAACGTGGGATGAGAATCCACTGGCCATGGACACCGAGGGGGATATGAAAGACAAGGAGGAGTATGCTCTGTACAAGTACTCCGTACAGTAAAACCGGTCGAGGGACTTGGTGGGAGAGAATTGAATCTTACGATACGGATGATTGCTGTATATATCAAGAATCAAGAATCAAGAATCAGGATTCAAGATTCAAGATTCAAGAGAGAGTAGGATGAGGTGGCATGGTTTTCTATGCAATGGGCAACGGGAGAGAAAGTCAAAATGATTAAGAAAAGGGTAAAATGTGTTCCCAGGAGTACTAGCTACTATAGTAGCAAGATAAGCATTTTGTAAACAACTTATGGTCAATCAAGTTTAAAACATATGTAATCAAAAACCATCACGGATTCTTTATTATATATAAAATTACAATGGATCGTCCGTCATTCATCAAGAATTTTTATATTCTAGTAGGTATCGAGTGAGTATCATTTTTATCGCCTAGCTAGAAAACCCATATCCGAAATATAATAATTTGGAAATTAATCCGTTTATTCCTTCAATTCGGCAATCTTGGCCTTGACTCTCTCGCGCTTCTCTTCCTTGGTCAACTTGCGTCCCTTGTACTTCAAAGACTCTTGCTTGTACTCGTCCTTGGACTTCTTCTCTCCTCCCTCGACCTTCTTGAATGGATCCTCACGGATAGCCTTGTGGGCCTCTTGGTACAACTCCTCCAATCCATCGGCCTCAATCTCATCGTTGATATAGCCTTGGAATTGAGACTTGTAGCGCTCCTCATCATCATCGGCGAGGGTCTCCATGTACTCAGCAACGTGTCCACCGAAGATGTATTTGCGGAGAGTCTCAGCATCGAGCTCCTTGGTCTCGATGTCGTAACCGGGGAAACGGTTCTCGGAGTGGGGAACGAGGATTCCTCCGTCAGAGGCACCCTTCATGGCACCAAAGATACGGGCACCAGTGGAAGTACGGTGAAGACCGACATCAAGGAAGGCCTTGAATGGGCGTCTCTCATCATCACCAGCAGCCTCGGTGAGTTGGTACTCTCCATCAGCTTCCTCAACACCAGTGAAGTCCTTGTCCATACCGAGCTTGCTCAAAACACGACGGGCGAGGAGAAGACCAGTGCAGTAGGCAGCGGCCCAGTTGGTAAGACCGTGCTCAATACCGTAGGCCTTAAGCTCGTGGGAGTATGCGGCGCTGAAAACCTTGTCACCAGTAATCTCGGAGGTAACGATTTGCATGACGATGTCGCGGTTGGTGAATCGAACAACGAGGCGGTATTTTGGCGCATTGTACTTGTTCTTGGCCTGGGTGATGAGACGCTTTCTGGCGTAGTAGTCGGTCTTTCCGGAACGACGGCGCTTGTACTTAGTCTGGTAGCGACTGGTATTTCGTTAGAATCCCATAATTGACTCCAAGAGGAGAAATTGAGCTCACCTATAGTACGCGGAGTTCTTGACCAGCTTGGTGAAAGGCTGTAAAAATTCCCAAAGTCAGCAACCTTCAATTTCTCGAAGCATTTTGCTATTTGACTTTTTAAGGAACTGAGGCATTAAATGCCATAATCGCAGATGTCGTCCGAATGTACATCTGCGATCGATTTGTTCAGTTTGAACTCACCATCTTTAACGATTAACCGCACTACTGGAATATAAATTGTCGTTGAAGGTTGGAAGAATCAAGAAGAGAAATTTTCAAAAACTGATCTTGAGTCTATATGGTGCGCGAACTTTTGTTAAGCGAGAGCGTGTGCCATTGAGGTGGGGGACGATGTTAATGCCTTGAAATCAAGGTAAATAGAACTAAAACATGTGACGTGCTGACTACTCGACTAATACCTAGTACCCGAGAGGTATTGAGGTATCGAGGTATTTGACCTTCGCATTATTTTTCTTTGGAGTAATACTTCTACCTCATACGGATCTTCACTGGTACTGGAACAGCTCCTCGCAATGATCTAAATCATTCTGGCTATCTATCTAGGTAGTAAGTTCAGTTATTCATCTGTTTTACTCACCACCTCGAAATCTATATACCTAGCGATAGGTGATGAAAGAACCAAGGCGATTTCGAGAGAGGATCAGAGTGAACACCGTACAGCTTATATTGAACCTTGCCGCTACCATAGAGGATGTTGCGTTGAAATGTGCAGGTAAAGATGGCTCAATTCGAACTTGTACTGGTGGAGTACTCGTAATAACACTGATAGAACTATATGTGAGTGCCATAGGAATGGGATGATTTCACAATAACCTCGAGGGAGGAGACTGGAAATGAGATATTGATGATTCAATCGATAACAGCATCGATGTGGAAATAGTCGTTCGTAATGATGGTCGAACTTGTAGTTGCGTTGAAGCTCATAAAAGTGGAAGGCTGAGAGAAAATCTACTGTAGGTATGGCGGTTGGAGTATTACTGCTGATCAAGTGTTCACTGACACGTACTGTGACAACTCCATGCGGCATTCAACTCATGGAGAAACTGAACACTTGGTTGGAAACACTAGGTCGTTGAGAATATCTATAATTACAGCAGGAACCGAAAGTAATGCGGGCTACCGTAGATATAGATATTCTCTAAGTAGGAGAGCCACTTCTACATGAAGTATTTTGCAGTTCTAGTAATGCTATATTTGCACGTCCACAGCCACGACGCCGAGTGGTTATACCATATACCACTCGTCAGATTAGTATCTTGCGAGGGAATACATTATGATAAGAGGCCCATGATTTATCCGTGCGATGAATGCTACGAAGAAAAAACTGTTTTCTGGGTTAAACAAGTAGTTGTCGATGAAATCATGAAGGGAAAAAATGATCTTTGTGGATTATTTGGTAGCCACAAGTTTGAATCTAAGAATGCCATTTTCATTGTCTGAAGTTAGCATGCGCTGATTTGTGAGTATGAGGCTGTTATGAATTAAGGTCATGTATCCAGGCTTCACGAGCAATGAATGTAATCTGGCAAGCCCATCCTCAATCCGAGTTCGGAGTCTTTCGCCTTATGCAAGCTTGGAGACACAGAGCGCTCCGATACATACATTGATATTCTTCATACATTCACCATATCCGTGCTGCAAACTACCGACTCCTTGTGTTCTGTTAAGCGACCTTCCGGTTTACTCAACATGTCTATGAGTTTGAGCTTCTGATAGGCTGTGATATAACAGCAACGGCAGGGTGCAGAAGCGTTATCGATGCATATAAATCGACTGATACACAACATCAGATCAGACATTCGTGACGATCAGATGCACTGAAGCGTGCCAAAAGATCCCTTTTAACACATGAACTAGTTCTATCCATGGATATACCAAATTTAGACTTTGACATCTCTTCAATATCAACAACTCCACCTCTTGGTTGACACATCAACGCTCAACGGCTATCATCACCATGTTGTATCATTTGTAACACAGATTTGAAAAAAACCGTCATTTTGGTCACATAACGATGATTGGTTCCATGATTTTTTTCTGCCATTTCTGTCATTCCAAGTAATATTCACTGCTTATGAGAAAAATTTCATGTGGCTTCATGTGGCTCGCCAACAAGAACAATGCCAAGGTATCGCGAACAATACTAAGGAGACCTGCCACAAACAATATGCCCTCATATTTCTGACTTTCCGTGAAATTCTAGTGCTTTCGGATATATTCACTCCTCTGATTGATCTAGAATAAGTGGTCTAGGATAAAATTAGCTATGGAATATTTATTCTTTGATTTTTTCTATATCAAGGTTTCTTATTGCTCAAAACGTTGAGTCTTTCGATAAAATCGAACAATACTAAGGAGAGTTTCCATTGTTCGTAACTGTGATATGACTGCGATAATATCAAGAATTTGATTCTCGTTAATTCAATATCATATCCACAATACTATGGCAAAGTAATGCCCTTACTATTATCTCGAGACACTGTCATTACGAGTCAGACTTGTGGTCTCGTAACTATTTCAAGTCTTTGAGGACTGCTTGATTATAGAATATGCTTTCATTCCCACAACCAGCTGGCATATTCAAACTCTCAGCTTCTTCAACGTTCCCTTCCAAAATAACAACACTTTGACCGTTATACAACATTGGTCTTTCTATTTCCCTCCATATTTCACCACGATATCTACTCCTCTGATGCTTGAAGCACACTCACGACTTACCAATATTCCGGGAACTATAAAGCCAAGATGGCTTCTAGCAATTCAAGCTTCGATCCGCTCACCCAAACCTTCACTATCCTCATGGCTGATGGGGTTACGACGGTGGCCATCACCCCACTCGATGTTGACTATTTCTACTACTATAACGTGGCTAGCTGTATCAACTATGGGGCTCAGGCAGGAGCATGCTTATTGATGTTTTTTTGTCGTTGTCGTTCTTACCAAAGCAGCAAAACGCAAGACCTTCCTCTTTGCCCTCAATATTCTATCACTTCTTCTCGGCTTCCTTCGCGCTCTCCTCTTTGCCATTTATTTCGTCAATGGCTTCAACGATTTTTACGCTGCTTTCACGATGGATTTCAGCAGAGTACCAAGATCTGCCTTTGCTACTAGTATTGCTTCTAGTGTCATGCCTCTTCTTATGACGATTACTGTCAACATATCCCTATACCTCCAAGCTTACACGGTATGCAAAGGATTGGACGACATATATCGATATACACTCACAATTCTTTCTTTTCTCATTGCTTTGATAGCAATTGGCTTTAGATTCGCGTCTACGGTTATCAACTGTATGGCCATCATCGCACTATCTGCTTCTTCTGTACCACTGCAGTGGCTAAACAAAGGAACCCTTGTTACGGAGACGATTTCTATTTGGTTCTTTTCTGTCGTCTTTACAGGGAAATTGGTATGGACTCTTTACAATCGCCAAAGACATGGATGGAGACAATGGAGCGCTGTGAGAATTCTCGCTGCTATGGGTGGCTGTACGATGATTATTCCTTGTAAGATCTCCGATGTTTCCCCTAGTTCAAACTTAAACTAACTTCGAACAGCCATATTTGCGATCCTCGAATATGTAACCCCTGTCACATTTCCAGAAGCAGGCACTATTGCTCTTACCATGGTTGCACTCTTACTTCCAATATCTTCCCTTTGGGCCAGTATGGCGACTGACGAAGAAATGTCTTCAACTGATATGTCCAATATTACCGGCACACTCGCCTCCTCTCAACAATCTGGAAGCTATTCACGAAAGACCTATGCTAGTGATATCACAACACAATCTTCTCGACTTGATTTGCAATGCAGAAAAGGAAGCAACACCACAAGAAAAGGTAGCAATACTATGGAGCAAGTAACAACAATTGACTCTATTATGGATAATAATGCAAGATACACTCCACGAGACAGCACGGAATTGGACCTTGAGGCCATGGGTGTTCGCATTAATAGGTCATATGGTTTTCAAAAGGCATGAATGGATTTTATTACAGTTACGATAGATACCCTCGAGTTAATTAGGTCTGGAAGTTCAACGGAGGTGGTGGGTATATTCAAGAGCACGGCGGTGATAGCATCGAGAGCATTTGCACAGGTGCATAGGGAATCGGACATAAATTTTCGTTCTTCACATCTAATTACGCATGGAAATGCATGGTGTTAATTCAGAGGTCTCTTCAACAAAAGATATGTTTTTTACACATCAAGGCTTCTCTCGAATATCATGAAGTGCTTTTTCTATTGATGATCTGGTAAGTGCCTGTCGTGACTTCCTTCATCAAAATGACTACCCACCCTGAATGGAAGTAGCTTCCCTAATTAGCTCTTCATATTAAGTTGTGATAACAGAAATCGTCAAATAAGACCACAATTTCATATTGTCATTCGTTCAAGTGCCTTTTCGTGCAACATAACTAATCCACTGCTTCGTGCCAGTGATAATATCACAGTGTTCTCTACTATTTGATTTTGACCTGAAGTTTTTGAGCGGCTAGTGGATGTAGTTCTAATTTGAGAGTTATGTCCCATCATGGATCCTGGGGTCGTAGCTGTTATGATCGTACTGGCTATCGCTCCACTTCTAAACTACCCACTGAGGGGAAATCAAGATCAAGGCCTGATTGTACTGACGATCTTTATACTCCTTCTCGTGGGCGGAGCAATAGGGGTCATAAACCTTATTTTCGGTGAGAAATCCATATTTGTGGTTGAATTAACTTAAAAAGTTTCAAATCTGGGATTGTTTTCAATGACCTACTGACAGTAAATACTTCCCAGGTCAAAGCCCGCTGTAACTTCAGCCCTTCGATGTCTGGTGGGCAAATTCGAAGCCATGGATGCTTTAAGTCTACCCATTCAAGATCTCACACTTCAGCCAGCGCCATTACATTCGGCATTAAACTCTCCTAATAAAAGAGGCAGAACCCGAGATTCTTCACAAAGGCGGCTGTCACCCATTCTGAGCCCAATCAGTACAAATTTGTCTAAGGACGATGATGTCTTTATCGATGAATATATGGGGGACAACACTTGGGGAGATACTCCTAGCAGTACCAAATCAACGATACTTAGATCTTCAAAAAAGCAATCTCAATCTCGACGACTAAGGACACCGCAATATCCAGTTAAAGCTGTCAAGACACCATCGAGGAGTGTAAATCGAACCACTCCCTCAAGATCAGTTTCTAAGAATAGAAATACGACAAAGGGCGAAGTTGCAACATATGTACCACTGAAAGATTCCCCCAACAAGAAGATAGGAAGCAAGATTAAGGATCGAGTAAAATTCTTCGATGGAAACCCAGACGAGAACCATGTTTCAAGTCCCCCAAAAACTGATCCATCTAAACCCGCTTCACAGTATGATGGATATCGCCATAAGATTGCATTATCTCCCCCTTCTTATACAATAGGGGCCGAAAGCCCAATATGTAAAGCGCCACTTGGGGGCCTGCCAAACTTTTCCACAATATCAGAACCGGCCAGAGAGAAAAGTACATTCTCATCACCCGCTAAATCGCATTATTCAACATCCAGAAAGCAAAGAAAAGTTTTTGGTGAAGCTGTTCAAAACCCCTTCCTAAATTCACAAGGATCATCGGAAAAGACGAGATCTTCAATGACTATTTCACCTCATACTTCACCAATTAGAACGCAGCCAATTTGTAGGATTGACTCGGAAAATAAAGGTGCGTGGTTTTTATCTTCATTGAACTTGTCTCAATAGTAGATTCAACAATATTCATAATCTCTCTAGACGCCTATCCAAGGTTCATTGCTCGCATAAGTCATGCTAATTTTGCATGTTCAGCTGACTTCAGTCCTCGTGGTCGTTCTTTGGCTCGATATGAGGTCAACACTACTCCAACCCGGAGCTCCGAGTTACCCAAAATCTCAAGGCCAAGAGGAAGAACTATTCCAGGCCGTAAAGACCCAAAGACCGGTATACAGAAAGACATTGATACCAGACGTAGCCAAATCAGCGAGAAAATCGAAGCAATCTATCAAGCCAAAAACGAAGAACGAAAAGCTCAAATTCAAGACCAGATTTACCCGGAATCGAATCATGAGGCATCACCGATACCGAAAAATGACGGGAGAGATGACGACATCAGACGGCCCCAGCGGATTAAAGATACCACCTCATTTCGATCGAAGTCGAAGGTTGCAGATATGAGAATGCGGTTCGATGGCGGTGCTTACTTTGCTTCTACCGTATTGCCAGGTCCTGTATCCAAAGACGGCGAGCGCAAAGTTTCTCCAGTTAAAGAAGTGGTAATTTCTTCCTCAATACCTAGTCCTCCACCTGTGCCGCCTCCAATCTTCTCATCAAGCATTCACAAAAACATCAATGATAGCCCCAAGCATCCCATATCCACACCACACGTCCTGCGCGTGAAAACGCCTACGCCGCGAACGCAGACGCCGTCGAAAATACTCGTGCAAAGAGTCTCCGCGTTACCATTAGAAAGACAGGGGAAAACACCAGCATCAGCACATCAACAAACACCGCAGAAAGAAGGTGGAGAGAAGAAGCCAACGTCGTTAACGCAACGCCGATTTGAGAAGCCGGCGCTTCAAACTTGGCCTCGATCGATTCATAGACCGAAACAAGTAAGAAATGGTCTGATTGCGGATAAATTGCGCATCTTTGAGGAGATTTCGAAAAAGAATGATGAGATAATTCCTAGTCCTGGAAGGGAAATGAAGAGGGGGGTTGAGAAAGGGAGAGATGGTGGCGAGGGGAAGAGTGGTGGTATAAGGTCGTTGGTGGAGGGGCGGAAGGGATGTTTTGAGTTGGTGGTGGGGCGGAATGGGGATACGAGTGGGGGTGGGGGTGGATTTGGACATGGAAATGAAAGGATCTTAAATCCGGTATTTCCAAAGGCTGTTGTAGCGAAGGAGAGGTGGAATGAGAGGCGGAAGGGGAAGGAGATCGAGGTTGAGATGAAGATGGAGAAGGAAGAGAAGATATGTGAAGAGCGGAACATGGGTGGTGATGGTGTTGAAGTCGAAGTTGAAGAATTCAAAGTATCCCCGATGATTAAAAAAGAAGTGGGAGAGATGGAGAAGGCAGAGAGTAAATGGAGTACAGGGGGCAAGGGTCCTAGATTGGGAAGTAGAAGGTTTGTGGTGGGAAGGTGGAATGAAATTTCTTCGCCGTCGAAGGGTTCCGTATTTATAGATAATCATGAAGAGCTAGCACATTTACCAGTAAAAAAGAGGCCTCAGAGATGCGAGGATGCATACCGGCAGAGATGGAAGTCATAGTATTGATTGGGATGAAGTTGAGAGGGAGATTGAGAGGGAAGGGGGTTTAGATTTGGGATGTTGGATTTGGAGGTGCTGGTTGGGATGGGGAAAGGCGCGGATAAAGGTGAAAAGGAGGAGGTGAGGGATGAGGAGGGGTGTGATTTGGATTTGAGGATGGGTATGGGTGTAGACTTGAATATGGTGGTTAAAGAAGCAGAGTGTGGATTGAAAGAACC
Organism: Monilinia fructicola; assembly: GCA_008692225.1. Lineage (NCBI taxonomy): Eukaryota > Fungi > Ascomycota > Leotiomycetes > Helotiales > Sclerotiniaceae > Monilinia > Monilinia fructicola. The sequence continues at coordinate 1,650,401 of VICG01000014.1, forward strand.
GAAACCTTTAAGGGCGGTGGAAAATCAAGAGGATGGTGGAGATATGTAGGGATAGGGATAGGATGGGGGAGAGGGGTAGGGAGAAAGTTGGACTTGGAATTGAAGGGGGGACTGGGAGAGAGAGAAAAGAGTAGAGGGAGGAAATTAGAGAGAAGGAAGTGACCTGGGAGTAGAAGAGCAGAAAGGAGAGGGAAGGAGTAAAGATTGGAAGAAATACTGTTAGGTATTCAAAGTTGGGGTGCGATAGCGATGAGGATGAAAAAGAGAGGTTTGGGGCGAGGGGATAGGGGCCAGGGCTAGGGCCAGGGCGAGGAAGAAAGTAATGAATGGGTATTGTAGATGTTGAAGGGAGGGCTTGGCCGTTTCAGTAGGATATTCTTCTATTCTTTATCCTTTTATCCTTTTACAGTCATCGCTTGAGTTGTGTTGGGTTGGGTTGGGCTGGGCTGGTCAAAGAGGAACAATAGAGTTAAAAATAAAGATAGAGATAGACAAGAACAGAGATAGAATAGATTGGTTGTATAAGTTCTTATTATGTCTTGATTGGGAGATGTTGATCGGAAAATAAGGCGAGGACTGGAATTGAGATTGGAAGGGGGATGAGATGGGATGGAATGTTGGAGAATTGGAGACTGGATGCGATTTTGATGGTTGGTGGTATCTTTTTGGTATTGGTGTTGGTATTGGTATTTGGGTGGATATGTAAATACAAGTAACATGGTTATTTATTTCCTTTTGCGCCTTGTTTCGTGCTTTGCTTTATCTTCCAGGTTCCTTCGAGTAGACCGATAGTTCTATCAGGAGCCCTTTCTCCGATGTCCAAATATACGGTAGTATTCCCAAATTCAGCTGACCTTCCCTAGCCGAGCGATAATTGTGTTTTCCTTCATTTTCACCAATCAAACATCAATACCCAACTCCCCTTCCCTCACCACCCGACCCCATTCAATCCCATCCCCCTCCCAATCTTCTTGATCAACGCCTTTTTCAAAAACCATTCTCTCGCCAACCCTCTCGTCATCTTTGCGAATGTGGGTCCGCTGATCCTTCCCCTCTCGACCGCTTTCCCTAGTATATCAATCGCATCGCTCAAACTCCTTTCTTCACAAACTAATTCATATAATTGGTTTCCTACGACTGTAGGAGCGACGAGTAGTTCGTCGATGGAGGGAGGCGTTCGATGTTGAGATGTTTGGAGAAGTTGATCCGCGGTTTGGAGGGATGTGTGGAGGATGGTTGTATTGTTTTTAAGGAGGGTAGATAGTGATTCGAGGGCTGTTAGTTCGGATTGCATGTTGTTTAGGGTGTTGAGCATGGAGGTGTGTGAGAGTGTAGGCCAGGGAGGGAGGAAGTTGTTTGAGTGGTGTGTGATGGAGGCGTTGGGAGTGGAGGGCACCGGCAAGTTTTTGGAGGAGCATATCTTTTTCTGGATTGGGTGGAACGGGTGGAGCAGGGAGATTGGCGGAAGAGGCATCGGGGATGGAAAGTGTTAAGGGTGCATCAAGAAGGTCGGGAGGAGGCGGAGGTTTAGCTTGGGGTTGCGGGGGTGGGGGTTGTTGCTGTTGCTGTTGCTGTTGATGTTGATACTGGGGCCATTGTTGGTGGGATGGATGACCAGGGTATGGCTGCTGCTGCTGCTGCTGCTGCTGCTGTTGTTGCTGTGGGTGCATATATTGAGGTGGCGGAAGAGGATGTCTGCCAGTTTGAGGGTCAGGCTGCTGGATATTATTTGCGTTATATTGTTGCTGTGGTGCATATTGAAGTTTGCTGAGATTTTGGGGGTTGTGTTGGTACGGCTGAGTGTACGAAGGCTGTCTATAGGCATCTTCTGGCGGAGTTATTGGACTCACAGGACTATATGATGGCTCCCGTAAGTTTTGTCTGGATTGTCCCGGTAGTAATGGAGGGCCACTCTCGTAACGTAAACTACTACTCCTTTGAGGGGTATGCGATTGCCTATTGGGTGATTGTGGAATTGGTGGTCCATATCTGCTATTATCATATCCAACTTGTGTAGGTATAGGAGGCAAGGGCAGTTCATTATCTCTCCGCGAGGGACCTGGAGAAGAGTACGGTACGGTATTGTTTGTAGGCTTCGGTGGAGGAGGTGGAGGTCGATCGTTGGTCAATGGACGTGGAGAAGCTGGACTTGGTATTGATCGACCTACGTTCGGAGGAAGTGGAGTATAGGAGGAGGACGTGGTGGTGCATTCTGTTTGCTGTCTCGATATAACAGGAGGCTCTTTTGCAAAAACATCTCTAAGAATGGCTAGGAAATCGAGTACATTGGACTTCTATATACCCAAATTCATTAGCATATCTGCCAAATAATTTTATAGATCAATCTGCCAAGGTGTGCGACTTACATCCCAATAGTCTGGCCATCTCATTAAGTATGGATGATAAACCTTCCCTTGAGGATCTACATGTTGACCTGCTCTTACTACCATTCCTTTCAACTGGTGTCACATATGCTAATGGAGCTTCTTGAGGATATGGCATGAGGTATCCATAATGCTATCGGGAATCTGTAGGTTGTGCCACGAAAATTTACAGGTATGGTGCCAGAGAGATGAAGGAGGAGTGAAGACGAGCCATTCTCGTATGCTATTCAGCTTTCTCATCAGTATTTGAGTTGGTCTCGTAATATGTAAGTTGAGTACGTACTATAGACATCCGTTCGTGGAGATAAGGAAGTGTATTGAGAGAGGGTTTGAGCGACGTCATTATATGTACGGTTCACATCTCGATACTCCTATATTGCAAGTAAGCATGGAGAGGTCAAGTATAAATGAATTAATACATGAACATTTGCAGATTTACATACACTTGTAAGAACACTATATAACCAGTTCAAAACTCGCTGTTGAACGACGGCCATTGTATCAAGTGAGATTTAAGTGAGGTTTTATGTAACCCAACTTACTAGCTAGATAGATATTGAAGCAATTCAGAAAAACGTGGTGATGCCATTAGAACTAGGGTGGGGTGAAGCTACTGTACTATATTGGACTAGGTAGGTACGAACTAGTGCTACCCGATTGGTTAGAAGCTAATCATATCATGTGATTGATTGATTGATTGGTTCAACATGCATTTGTGACATTGTGCAAGAGGACATAAAATAATAATAATGGTTAACAGTTAATACTGTAATTAGTACCGGCATGTATGATGATATCGCGCTTGGGTCGCCGTCTTCGCAGGGTCCTTTATAAGTTGAAACCTCGAAGTAGGGAATTTGAAACATTAACCTCAACTCGGGCCCTTAATTATTATACATATATACGTACTATATGTGTGCTATGGTATCCATGGATATTCATATCTATTAAATATTTAGGTCTAATTAAAATTAGATAAACATCGCGTAATTAATTAATTAATTTATTATTATTATTATTATTATTATTATTATTATTATCTATTTATTTATTTATTTTTTTTATTTATAAAAAATATTATATATTATATATTATATTATATATTATATATATATATTATATATTATAATATATATTATATATTATATATTATATATTATATATTATTATATATATTATATATTATATATTATATATTATATATTTATATATTATATATATATATATATATATATATATATCTTTCTTAATAGGTCTATATATACTAACAAGCTATTAATATTAATTAGAGCTAATAACAAAGTTTAAGTATTTCTAATTCCTAATTGATTACTATTACTTATACTTATTTAGGTATTTTTATATTATTTACGTAGGTCTACGAGAGTATCTACATAAAAAAACCCTTTAATATAATAACAAAAATCAATTGATTAATAATTAAAATGCCAAAATTACCTAGCATTTACACTTACTCCGTACTTTGTCATATTATATGCCGATGTCGCAAAACCGAGAAATGGATAATGAACTGATGAACTGATAAAATAAATGAAAAAAGCTGCTTTCTAAGCGGAAAATCGTAATTTTTGATCTTTTTTTCTGCGCTCATACCACTTTCTCTTTATCTATATGAGGGGTAATATCCCCTCCAAAGGATCCATGGATACCAAAAAAAAAAACCCAAAAATCTCCCCCTCCTCGTTTCCAGATTCCTCTACACCCATCACTCAACGCACGTTCTGTTCCTTCTTGCACACAATACCATACATTTGCAGTTCATATGCAAATCAAACAACAAAGATTATCGAAAAGGCTGAGGAGTATTGGGACAAAAGATCCTATACTCCTTGCGTCAGGACAGATACTTTAACCTATCTCTCTTCCTCAACGAACGATGCTTCCTCCAATTCCGAAACTCAGCAAATATGGAATATCTCCAGATTATGGATTTCTTCCAGCTGACTTACCTCTCGAGCGACTCCCCGATCCATATTACAATAAATGGGAGCCATCATTGCAAATCTCCAAGGTTTAATCTTGAGTAAACGCTTACGCGGTGTCATTGATCGCCTTCCTGTTCTTTCCACTGCCGGTCTGGAACATGATTCGGAATGGAGAAGAGCGTATTCGTTATTATGTTTCATGGCGCATAGCTATATCTGGGGGTGGTGATAGCCCTGAAGAGGTTTGTATAATCCTCTCTGTAGCTTCCGAGGTTTAAAGCCTCATGCTGACCATGTTCCAAATACAGAACCTACCGCCATCCATTACGGTCCCCCTTTTACATATTTCGAACTACTTGGAAGTACCACCAGTCGCCACATATGCTGCCGTCTGCCTTTGGAACTTCAAACCATTGTTCGCACAGATGAACATGTTGACAACTTGGAGAATCTTGCCACTCTAACCACCTTTACCGGCTCTATTGATGAGTCCTGGTTTTATTTTGGTCTCAGTGGCAATCGAAGCTCGAGCTGCTCCCGTTCTTCCCCTCATGCTCACAGCAATTGAAGCGGCCCGTAAGAATGATAGTAGAACTGTTACATCTTGTCTACGAACTTTCGCGGAAAGACTTGATGATCTTGGAACACTTCTTCAACGTATGCATGAAAGCTGCGATCCTCATGTGTTCTATAATCGCATACGTCCTTTCCTCGCTGGTAGTAAGAACATGGAGGAGGCCGGGTTGCCGAACGGGGTCTTCTACGATGAGGGTAATGGAGTTGGGAAATACCACAAGCTCTCTGGGGGTAGTAATGCTCAAAGCTCCATCCTTCAATTTTTCGATATTGTTCTAGGCATAGAACATCGCCCAACTGGTGAGAAGAAGGATGCAGCATCCGAGAGTGAAGCCGAAGGTAGCGCACACACGAACCAAGCACAACTTTCTTCTCGAAATGAGAAAATATATGCCAGGAGCTCATCGACGTTTCCTCGAAGACATGAGCGTCGTGGCCAATATTCGCGATTTTGTTGAGGCACACACCAATGATCATGAATTATGCCTTGCATATGATGCTTGTCTCGCAATGTTACGCACTTTCCGCGATAAAACATATTGCTATTGTCACTCGTTATATCGTCATCAAATCCCGTGAATCTCGCTCTCATTCTCGTTCCATGAGAGCCCGAAGCAACTCGTAGCCGAAAGGTAGATATTGCTACGGCCTCTCGTGGAAAAGGTGATGACGAGGAGAAGAAGAGGAAGTTGAAAGGTACAGGTGGTACGGCGCTTATTCCCTTTTTGAAACAAGCGAGGGATGAGACTGGTGAGCCTACGATTGATAGTTGGGCGAGGAGAGTTATGAACAGAGATTTGAACACCAAGGGCACTGGGGACTTCTTTGTCGGAAAGTTGGATGAACGAACTGATGGGGGGTTGGAATTGGGTGGGTTGGCAGGAACTTGGACTTTGGATGAGGAGGTTGGAGGTTTGTGTCATTATTAGGAGGGTGCAAATGTTACTACTTGTGCTACGTACGTGGTACCTTTAGACATAGCTTCTATTCTTGCGATATTCTGAGATACACCTTTTGTATCAACTAGTTGACAAGGCTTCAACATAACATTATGTGAGATGGCTCGAGACGGTTTGCTTTTATATCCCATTTCACCTTTTCCATTCATATATTAATTAATTAATCAATTCAATCAAAGTCGATGATAACTTTCCTGCGGGCATAAAATTGCTACTTGAAACATCACTGGATGTAACCATGGATGAACATTGTTGTCATGTATAAATTGCTTCCTAGATTTATGTTTATGTAGAAACTTGTCGAGGGAAGCGAAGGAAAGAAGAGGGAAAGAAGAGGGAAGAGAAGAAAAAATCTTGGATACCGATGTGCTAGGCAGGTAGGTAGTTCGTAGGTTCGTAGGTGGTATTGTACTACCAGCGATTAAATTTTTGTGGGAGGGATGGGGATGTGGGGGGGGGGGGGCGCGATGGGGAGGGATTTTTACTTTACTCGAGTATTTGAGGGGAGGGGGATGAGGGGAAAGGGAAAGGGAAGAGTGCGTGCGTGTGTGTGTGTTGTAGGACCTACGTAAAGTAACGATTCATTTGTGAAATAGCCCGGATAATCTTTCCAATCCAGTCCAATCCGATCCAGTCCAGTCCATTCAATCTCATACCTCGTCTACAGACAGACATTGGGGATCCAAGCAGGAAGTATCATGTTGGAACGTAATTTGATAGTTTCTGTAGCAAATATATATATATATATAGGTAAGTAAGTACTCCAGTAGAAGAATACGCGCAATGCAACTATATACCCGATAACACAACGATGACAATTCCCCAACGCCCTCCTTAATGCACTTGCTCCTATTTCCCATCCACGCTAATCTCCTCCCCCACCCATCGCGATCTTCACCTCCTTCCTCCCTCTCCAACCCCGAACCCAACACTAACCCCATTTTCCGGGATGCTACACAAAGAAATAACCGAGCCCCTTCTCGGCGGACATATTCCCCTCTTCACATACTTAGTAGACGTGGGATGGCCATTTTTATTCCGGGCTGTGTGTGCTGGGTTCCTCGGGCGATGTCTGGGGTGTAGATGTGTATATGGAGGGAAGGAAAAGGGATGATTGACTAGGGGTGCGTTTGGGTTTGGGCTGGGATGGAGATGTGGTGGATTTGGTGGTGGGCCAGTTTCGCACGCGCGAGGAAGGGTTTTGCCATATGCGAGGGTTGGCGCCTGGGATTGGCCTTTTGGGTGGGGTGGGAGTTGAAATGGGATTGGGGTTTTGGCTTTTGGCTTTCGTTTCGTGGGTGCTGTGTTGTTGAGATGGCCTGATATCCTCTTTCCTAGTTTTCTTTCTTTTCCCTCGGCTGGGGGCTGGGGGTGAAGGGAAGTTCGCAAATGGTGGAGTGCTTCTGTATTGTCGAGTTCTTTTTTCTTATCTTTGTTTTCTGACTCGATGTCGATTGGGAGGACTATGCCTTCGTCATCGATGTTCGCGCTGAGTTTATCTAGCATTTTTTGGGTCGAGCTCGTGTTCTTTGATGTTGTACAGTTCCATCATTCTGTAGACGAGTTTTCGAGGAAGGGTATCTGCTTTGCGGTTCATGCAACCGATGAGCCATTTCTTGACGTCGGGGGCTTCGTTAGATTTGGGGTATTTTTGTATGTTGGGGGATATGGAGGGGGGCATGAGGCGGGTGGTGTCGAAGCTAGAGGTGCTGGATAGTGATGATCGTGAGATTGACGATGCACTGCTGGAAGAGTTACTCCAATCTTCTTGTTGGAAGTGAGCATCTGATGTTGGCGATGTGACGATTATTGTGATAGAGTTATTGGAAGAGCTTCTGGATACTTTATCTCGAGTATGTCCTGTTGATTGTAAAGTGGCCATTCGCTCTTTGGGGGCTCCTGTTTTGATCGTACAATATGGACTGATCGATAGGTCTAGGTTTGCTCCCTTCGGATCTTTTGCTTGATATGCTATACCAAGACTTCCTTTTGCTTTTGGGACTTGTTTCTTGGGACGTTTTGGTGTCAGGTAGTCCTCGTACGGGTTCTATGGCGGGATTCCTGGTTGCATCGACAATAGACTCAGATGAGACCTTTGTTGGTGAAGATCTTCCCTCCACGGCCGATTCTTTAATATTCCTCCTACCATGTTTTCTCTTGAGTTTGCCGCCATCCTCGAGATCATCGATGATAGCTGCATCATCCTTTGTCCTTTTGAGTGTCAATATCAAATTCAAAGCCGATTAGAAAGTACTGAGAGCCAATCACATACTTTTCCTTCCGGCCAATGGATATCCACTTAAAGTACTTCATGTGTCCAAACGAAAAATGGGAATGTTCTAAGTATTCCTATCACTACCGGTCTTTATATTGAACAATTCGATGATAATTATCATAAGCGTTCTACGCCAGTAGCAAACTTATTGGCGAGAATGGTTGTACTTCATCATTGACTATATCAAGAAGACGACCTGTATAAATTGAGGTAGTATGCAGCGGGAGATACTATGAGCTATCTTCCATATATCCAAAGTCGAATCTATATTCGGAGCTGAAATCCGAGATAAGAGAATCCGAGAAACTAATGGATAGTACGACAGGAACAAAGATGCTCCGCATAGCAAACGCGTAGCGAGGGCGTTAAATAGACTTTCGGAATGATGTTCCTAGAAGAGCTGAAGAGATCTTTCTCTTCCGGCAACCAGGTTCCAATCAACTTGCTAAGTGAAAATGAAATGAAATGATTCGGAAGCTTTGACGTGACACTAGGAAGAACTACCCTTTGAACTTTATTTTGGTCCAGAAACCAACACTTATACTCTCAAGGGAAGTGATATAAGTGGAGCGAGTTCGGAAGCTTTCGACGGTGTGTGATATTGACTGGGTGCGGCTGATATTTCCGTATGATTATTTATCTTCGTCCGGTCAGGAAACGAAGGAGAAGGTGTAGGGGACGGGGGTGTTGGCGGCATTTCCATCATGCCACTATTGAATGAATTAGCAACTATTTAATTTGGGGTCCGGTAATTGAAGCGGGACGTTGAAAAGGTTACAGCACATACATTGATGATAAGTCTCGCGCATCAGACAGCATGACATTGCAGGTGGCGTTATGGTTGTTTTGATGATAAGATAACTCATCAATTTTCCTGCAAGTATCCTTGAGCTAATTCCCCAACAATAGTCAAAAGTAGAAAATCGTCCAACTCACGCTGATAGCATTGCAAGCTGTATTTGAAAGATCCTTATGCTCTCAGTCTTCCTCTCGTCAATATCTCTTTGAATGCGAGCTCTTGACGCCATCCAAGCAGCCTTTCTTTTCACTCTAGATATCCTACCATATCCATCACCTTTAGTTACCAATTCAGCACTGGTTCTTAACTCTCTGTTCATCACTCTCATTCGTTCTAAAGATTGTACATAGAGTCCTTGGAAATATTTGAAATCCCCAGTACCATATTTGCGATCTGGTTGACGTATGAGTGAAGCTAGATATGCGTTATTCAACATATCCGTCTCCGTTTCGAGAAGGTATATTTTATCCAATGCACTGGATATTTCGGCCTGTGTATCAATGGCATCGCGGAGACCGAGAGCATGTGCATAGAAACCTGCAACTACAGCTGCAACAAAAGTAAGCAAACCCGTGATACTAGCAGCGATGGACAGTGGACTGTCGGACATAGTCTTTGAAAACTGGCCCAACAAACGGCCCAGATTGAAGTTTGAATCTTGACCAAGTAAAAAGCATCGTAACATCCATTGGAGCTTTCGATTGATATCTTAGTTCAATATTAGGCAACAGATACTTCGTACAGAATACGTGGGTTACATAGCTGAAAGCACAGCCACCCATCGGGGCATTTCAATAAATGCAGGTACAACCAATTGAGGAAGAAATATACACATGTTGATAAGCAGGGTAGGTAGGTGGTGGGCGAACCGAACCGAAAACCCCTTCATTTTGGTTCTTCAAACAAGAAAAAACATTGTGAGACTTTTCACATGCTTCTTCCCTCGGAAAAGGGATTTATCAAAAATGAAGAGAGACTGAGTATTGTAACCAAAATATATACCTACTATGAAGTCCAATCATCTTGTAGTTGTTGTATTGAAGCTGATTGTTATACTCCGAAAGCTCACCGGTTAGATGATTCCCCTCATCTTGCTTGTACCTACTAGGTATCTATTCAATTACCGGCTTGCTTCAACTACTCACCGGGGAGTTCCACCAACCTGTAAAGGCAAGTGAAGGTAACACGAAGGCTCTCCAACCAGAGCGTGTAACAGTGCAATAAGACTTTTACGCTATGCTGTTCCTTGATTTGCTTGTTTGCTTCATCATGATGATCGTAATCGTAGCTTGAAGATCCCCTTCTGCCGTCAATTTTGTATGGAATGCAATACGCGCGCAGTATCCCAAACCAATACCCATACCCATACCCATACCCATATCCTTATCCATATCCATATCCATACATACACCGGATGACGGAAGATGGAGGACAAGATTGCAAGTTGCAGATGCTGCGCTCGAACTTTCTTGATTTCCTTTCACCCAGGCTTTCACTTATGAAAGTGTGTCATTTTAAGTGGCCATGTCAAAGCCAACCGTTGAGCAACCCGAGTCAAGTTTGTCATCATCCGAGATGATCTGCCAACAGTATCCATTCCTCAATGTCCCAAGTTCACCCCAGCCGCACCAACACCGATGATCATATCCAAGAGTTCAAGAAGATTCAATCTTCTTTTCACTCTTGGCTTTTCTTAAGCGTTCCAATATTCAAGATTTTAAGATGATATAATCTTATTATTCGTTAATCTCAAGAGGATACTGGTAACTTCATCAACAATTACGTCGTGACTCGTATGCTCCAAGTGAACTTGATGTGTATGAAGGTTCGGCGTTGAAGTATGAAGGATTGGAAGGAAGATGTTCTCCTTGAAACCAGGCTGAGACTTGATATTGAATGATATTGAATCTTTGACACGTAAACGGATTGAACTGATTACACCTAGGAGAAGATACATATATATGGGGATATATGTATATATTTATTATATATACGTGCCTAGAAGAAAAAGGATTTATATAGTAGTAATACGACAGACGACTTTGCGAAAGTATATGTATATACACATTCATGTATTCATATACCGCGCTATTCACTTTATCAATATAATTCCAATCAAGTCGTCAAGTCGTCAAGTCGTCAAATTATCAAAGTGTCTTGTCTAAGCCTCCATAAGAATGAACAATTTGTGAATAATAATCAAGTCACGGAAAGACACGAAACCGAAAAACTGGCGCAGACGAAAGAAATTATGGTTATATTGTCCAACTCACCCAATGCAAACAGATTCGATATTTATACCAATCCTACCACAAACAAAGATTTAAAGGAAAAGATATCCGAAGCATCAACGAGTACAACAATCATGGAATCACCAAATCATACACCTCCCAAGACTTCGATAGATACATCTCTTAATGGCGTTGATCCATCTATAGAGTTTGTTGGCGACGTCGAGACAAACAATGAATTGCCTTCACAGGAAATGTTAAGAAAGGTCGAAAGTATGATTGTTTTAGATAAGGACGGAAAGGCTAGACCGTTCAAAAGTTTATATTCTGGCCCTAATGTAGCAAGAAGAGTCTTGGTTATCTTCATTCGTCACTTCTTCTGCGGGGTAAGCTTCTTCCTTAGATTGATGAAGGGACTGATGAAGGGATGGAGGGATGAACGGGTTGATGATGGGATGAATGGACTGATGGAGGGATCGATTGTTTATTTTGTTTGCTCAAACCAAACCTTAGCTGACACTTATTTCTCTTTACCATCAGAACTGCCAGGAATATCTCAGAACTCTCGCAGCATCCGTCACCGAAGATTCCCTCCTTCAACTTCATACTCCTACCTTTATCGCCATCGTCGGCTGCGGCAGTCCATCTCTAATCCCCATGTACCAAGAAGCCACGAGTTGTCCATTTCCGATCTACGCCGATCCGACGAAGAAGCTATATGACGAGTTGGGAATGATGCGCACACTGAATCCTGGGACCAGACCGGAATATCAGAGACGAGGAACCCTGATGGGGATTGCGCAGAGCGTCGCACAGAGTCTGAAGCAGATCAAAGGTGGCAAATTATTTCAGGGAGGGGATTATCAACAAGTGGGTGGAGAGTTCCTCTTCGAACCCGTGCGAATGGCTACTCCGATTACCTCGCCTGCCGCTGGTCCGATCGATGGTATGCATGAGAGCGGTGGGATTTTGGGAAATGGTGATAAGATAGGTGAGAAGGAAGGGTATGAAGAGAAGATGGTTACATGGTGTCATCGGATGAAGAATACGAGAGACCATGCGGAAATTCCAGAAATAAGAGAAGTCCTAGGGTTTGATGAAATAGTTGAGGGCGGAAAGAACCAGAAGAGGTGGTCGAAAGCATTGAGTGAGAGGAAAGGTGTTGGGATAAATACCGGATCTAGGAGTAGTAGGGGAACGAGTTTGAAGCTAGGGGGGATGAGTGAGGACGGTGGAAGTATTCGGAGTAGGAAAGTAAGCAGCGAAAAGCCTATTTGAGTGGCAGATGTATGTTGTGTGGGCTGGAGACTAGAGCTTACAGAGCATGCTATGGTTCACAGCGGCGCTGACAAGCTACCCCGCAACAGAAGGTCCAGAAAATCCTTCAAAGATCAGAAAGGTTCACCTAAGCACCAAAAGCTTCTTCTCACAAGAGATGTAGGTGAAGCTGGTCTTTATAAAGGTGTATTTCAAGATCGATAACTAGGTTAACTGGCATGGGTCAAAAATGTGACCATGGAGTTCGGATTACATATTCTTACGGATTATCTTAGCGGGCGATATATGGGGGGTTTTGATTGCAATCATGATTCTCTTTGTTTGAAGCCGGTCGTTATTATACCTATACCCAATTTTGATATGTTTTTCTTTTCTCCTGATCTTCTGGTTTCCCGTGCTGTTTCTCTCAACCTTCTGCTATTCTAGCTCGAGTTTGCGATTCCTCATATGCCGCCTAGTACTTCTGGTGGATATGATGATGTATGGTTCTGTGAGTACCCGGTACTCGATAATCGATCAATCAATCAATCATAGAAACTGGTATCAAATCCTTTTCACCTGCTATGACTTGCCAGGCAGGTACTTGCGGCGAAAAACTTGTTTGGCGATGCTTGGGTTGAGTACTGATCGTCTCCCTATTCACCCTGTGGTTCGGATATTGCCAAGAGAGCAAATATTGCAGTAGAAATATTTTGTATCATATTCTCGAGTGGACTGAAATCTCTCTCCCTCTCCTTCTCACTCCTTTGCTTAATGGGACCAGGACCAGGACCAGGACCAGGACTAGGACTAGGACCAGGACACCCAAATCTCTATATAGACCTAGTCGTCAATTATTTTTGCCTGTAGCCATCTTGGATTTTGATGCTTGGTGCTTGGTGCGTGGGGTAGAAAAGAAATGTCAAGATATTGAGATATTGAGATATTGAGATATTGAGATATTGAGATATTGAGATATTGAGATATTGAGATATTGAGATATTGAGATATTGAGATATTGAGATATTGAGATACTGAGATACTAAGATATCAAAATCCTATACAGCGAAATACCATCTAGTCATAGTGTTTCCTTTGATCGGGCACAAATGTGTGAGAAGTGGGCTGTGTTTGTTTTCTTTGCTTGGTTGAGTAGTTGTCGGATGGGATGGTATGGGATAGGATAGGTGGGGGAGGGGTGAGGGTGAAGGGAGGGAAGAGGGAGGACACGAAGAGTTTTGGGGTATTTAGGGATTTTTATGGATTCTGTATATGATGATGATGATGATGATGATGATGATGATGATGATTTTTATGTTCCAACGATCCTCAACCCATTCATGCCTACTTCCTCTGGATTTCGTCGCTCGCGAGTCGCTTGTGATGATGATGAATCGCTCCAGCTTCTCTTTTTCGGGCTATCCTATCTGAGTGTATGTCACGCATGGTTGAGGACGAGATGGGGTAGATTTACATACAAACCAACCGCCACCTACCTCTACATTGCCTTCCCCGCACGCTCTTATCCATTCATCTACTCAGGCACAGCACTTTCCTCGCTTAAGTTATTGTAGATGAGGGATGAAGGAGAAATGCAATACAACTGAATACTAGATATACACTATACACTATACACTATACACTATACACTATACACTATACACTATACACTATACACTATACACTATACACTATACACTATACACTATATATATTCATTGTAAAGTTTATCATTCCTTCTATCTATTCCCCAACTTCATTCACTTCAACCATGACCATCGATTGTAATCCTCAGTTCACTCTGCCTTCCTTCCTTCCTTCCTTCCTTCCTTTCCCGAATTCACTCTCTATCTCACGCCTGAACCCATCGATCTTTAGCTCCGTCCACCAGTCAGTCTGCTCATGTAACCAACATACCAGCCGGGTACAATTTGAAAAACGCGACACGCCACATTCTGACTTCCTTTCTCGTCTTAACCCCCTCTTCGCTTTTCGCTTACCAGTTACGTCGTTCGTTCGTTCGTTCGTTCGTTCGTTCGTTTGTTGGTAGATTCATCACTCCCACAACTTTCCCGCCAGGAATTCTCCTTCCCGACGATCACTACCCACCGAATCACGCATCCACCATCAAATCCCACGACGGAATCACCTCGTCCATCTGTACGAACTCTTTCACTTGTTTCCCATCCATCCATCCATCCATCCATCCATCCATCTCTTCTCGCCGAGTATCATCCACCACCCGTCCCCCTTTCTCCCACCATCTCCTCCCCCTCCCTCCCATGTATCCATCTCCTTACCACCTCACACCTACCCCGACACACCCCGTACCCGCTCCCCGCACTTCTTATTGATGCAATCAAAACCCGATAAGACAGACCTGCGCAGATCTCCTCGCTCTCTCCTCCTCGGCGGGGAAGCGGGGGGGAGAGAAAGAGGGAATCCACACACGACACGATGAAAGTGGCCAAGCACCGACAAAGATAGCATGCTTCGCGACGACTCCGGGTTCGCGTGCTCTCGGAGCGATCGCGCTGATTATTTATTATCGATGATGTGCTACATGGCCCTATCTATCTATCTATCTATCTATCTATCTCTCTATCCTGTATGCACATCTCCGTCCGTAAATCAATGGCGTCTCGGTGTCTTCTAGTTAGCTATTATGAACACTGGGGTGATAGGGTTTCTTCTCCTTTTCCTTCTCCTTCTCCTTCTCCTTCTCCTTTCTCCTTCTCCTTCTCCTTCTCCTTCTCCTTCTCCTTCTCCTTCTCCCCCACCTATTCTCCCAAGATCCACCATCCATCATCCAACATCACCACCTCAGCGCCGAAGCCCCAGGGACGAAATCGCAGATATCCCCACCCCCTCCTTACCCTCTCCCCTTCTTCCCTCCTCGATATGATATCCTACCAGGCACCCCCCCCCAAATATACACGTTCCTACAATCTTGAATTGCGATCCCCATCCCCGTCCTCAACTGACGAACTCCGCACGCGGAATCTTCAACTTGCTATCACTTTTCCGCCCCTCGCTTTCCCTTTCCCTTTCGCTTTTTCCCTTCTCCTCCGTTCCCCGCCCCGCCCCCGCACCACACAAACCCCAATCCTAACCCCCGCGCCTCCCCAACTTCCCCAATCCCCCCATATCTTCAATCCATCCCCCACCCCGCAATCTCCCTCCTCCCATCGTCAACGCCCCTCATAACCCCCCTAACCTCCTTATATACCACAAACCCCAATCCGAATCCGAATCCCAACCAATCAACCAACCCCCCACACAAGCACACAGCACACAGCACACAGCACACAAGCACACAGCCCACACTCACACCCCCCCCCCATCTCCCCCCAAAAAGAAAAAAAAAGGCATTTCCCCAACTCCCAACTCCCACTTCCCACTTCTCACTTCCCACTTCCCACTTCCCACTTCCCACCTCCCACCTCCCAACTCCCAACTCCCACCTCCCACCTCCCACCTCCCACCTCCCAACTCCCAGCCTCCAGCCTCCAGCCTCCAACCTCCCCGCATCCCCGCATCCCCAAACCTCACATGAATACCCAACAGCCGACGATAAATCCAAGATGGAAGGGTAGTGCGCGCGCGCGCGCGCGAGAATCATATTGAAGGGTGGGTTGTACTTCTTGGTGAGGGAATACTGCAACTGTGTGTACAACTGCAAGTGCAACTGCAACTGCAGATGTAATGAATATGACCACAATTACGACTACGACTACGACCACGACCACGATGATGATGATGATGATGATGATAAAATAGAAATTGATATCCAGTGAGAATACCCGTGAGGTCTGATATAGATCGCGGGGTGCAGTATGTGATGAAAGAGAAAGGATAGAGGAAGGGATCATTCATCTCATCTCATCTCATCTCATCCCATACATATGCACATGAACATGGACTGACTATTCATCGGGATGAAGTTTGGGTATGGATGGTATTGAAAAGCTTTGTTTGGTATTATTATAACGCATAACTTATATCATGCCGAGCATGTCATGTTCCGCCACCAGCCCAACACGGATAATCATCACGACGCGGTTCTCTCCCCCTCGTTCCCATGTCCTTCCGGGACGTAATTTGTTTCCCCCAAGATCCCCCCCGGTTGACTCGTCATGGCTGTTTGGGTCCCCGGCTGTGGTTGCGTCGCAACCGCGGGACCTGTGGGTACAGGGGGTGAAACGGGTTTGGCGGTTGCGGCGTGGAGTCTTTGATCTAGGGCTTTGAGCGCGAGGGCTCTTCTTCTTTCGGCTTCTGCTCTTGCGCCGCCGGGGGTGCTTCTTTGATGTGTGAATGAGGAGTCGCCTCGACTGGCTGAGATGTCTGATGCGGAAAAGGGAGTGCAGATTTTGAGGGCGACGAGCATGTTGAAGATGCTGGTTGAGAAGGAGCTGATGATGGGTTTGAGGGGAGCGGGGAAAAATTCGGCGAATGCAAAGGTTTCGCTTGCGTCGCCGCGGAGGGTGGGGGATTGGGAGGAATCGAGGTCGGGGAAGGCGGGTTTGTAGAAGCGGAGGTAGGTCCAGGTTATTAGGAAGGACCATGCGACGAGGAAGAAGGAGGTGATGCTTAGGAGTTGGAGGAGGGTGAGAGTGAGGATTGTGAGGAGGTGGAGGAGGGGGAAGCGCGGCACGCGGAGGGAGAGAATGCCCTTGAAGAGGGTGACGGTGTGTGCAGGTATGAGTTGGGAGAATGCGATTAGGAAGGAGATTTGGAGAGGGATGGTTCCGTTGATTGAGCTGAGACTTTGGGTGGGTGTTAGTTAAGTGAATGGTTGGATAGATGGATGGATGCATATATTTCAAGAGAGTCAAAGAGAGAAATTGAACCACTCACGTCCAGCTCATATCACCCCGTCATAGCAAAGAAGAGAACCAAAGTTCCAAAAGTAAGAAGATTAGGAACGAGTGATGCAATCACAATGAACTTTGCGAATTCCCTCGACGTCCAAGCTCGTTCCAAATATCTTCCTCCGTAGAATAAAGTCAAGCCTGCTATTCCCAAGGTAAACACATTATTCTCCACCAGAGTAGTCGTTAGGAACGTCCAAGGATATATTAATGATAGTTGAGGAACGAGCGATAGGTATGGCACTACTATGTGGAGATCTGCGGCAGCTTCCTTGTCCCATTGTCTATATCGAATTGCCGCACTCAAAATGGATTCTGATACTAATGCGATGAGCAGTATTCTAGTCACCGGCGGGATATTTAATCTTGGTGGCATGATTATGAAGGTATGACGGGATGAAAGGATGACACGATGAAAGGATGAACGTATTGCAGCAGGAGTTTTGAATCCTCCCTACTTGGGTCAGGAGATAGGAGGTAAGTGAGGACAGTCAGCAGTAGTGACTTGTAAGTTGAAGTATATCTTCAAAACAATGAAGCTTTGAGGATTTTCATTAAGCTTTCGTTCCCTTGACAAAAAATAAAGTGTCATCAAATTTAGTCATACAGTACCAAAGACGTGAAAGCTTGGACCATCTTGAAAAGCATTTCGGCCTTTCAACCTTTTCCGCCCAGATGGGAAGCAACTTGGAACCTTATGTACCGGTACCACCACCTTACTCCGTACCCGTGGACGTACTCTGTGCAGCTGGAGATGGATAGATACCTACCTAGGTAGGCAGGGACTTGGGTGAGATAGTGTTGAGCCTCAAACGTAAGGCTGACGGATGACTAATAATATATATCCATCTTCCAAAAAATACAATCTGTACAGAGTACGGAGTATATATAAAAAAAATATGTAAGCCACGTGAGGGTTCTGAGGCTGTGGGGATAAACTAAGCCAGATCTAGATCTAGCTTTTGGGTCCTGGCCAGAATGCACTGTACAGAGTACAGTAAGAAACATGCCGGGTAGATATCCCGAAAATGTGGGAAAAGCACGATTGGCAGAAAGTTCATCCAGGATTCAAGGATTCGGGGATGGCTGGGATGGATGGATGGATGGATGGATTTCAAGCATTTTGCTGTACTGTGCTGTGCTGTGCTGTATGGGTGCGAAGGTTTCAAGGTTTCGAGCTTTCAAGGTTTTGATGTCTGTTCTGCGTGTGATTCCGGTTCATACTGCACATACATACCCGACGTCCTGTTCTGCACTTAGGCATACGACGTACCAACTTAAATCCCACCTTGATCCAAAGGACCTGAAGAGGAGACGGACGGTATCTACCGGAAGGTGTAGTCGCTAACGGTAAGGGAGGTGCTGTAATACCGTGATAGATACTGGCTGGCCGGGCATCGTCCATCGTACATCGTATATCGGATATCGTATTGGAGTGTATGCGCGAATGGTGGGTAAGGAAGGAGGAAGTGGGCAACGATGATATAATCCAGTACTTTGATGTGCTCCGTACGCAAGTGCCTATGTAGGTATGTATGTAGGTATGTAGGTATGTATTATGGAGTATAGTAGATTGTCGAAGATAGTCAATCTATACTCCGTATCCTTACCTACGTATAACAAATAAGTGCTAGCTAGCTACTAGGTAGGTACTTTCTTACCTATTAGTGTCTCTCTGAATCGATCCCACATCCCAATAGATTCACGGTGAGATAATTGTGTGGTGCTGTATGATTGATCCCTTTTAGCTAGTGCACACATACTGTACATACAGAGTACTGTACAGTCAGTGTACATGCATCCATACATACTCGGGAGTCGGTACCTAGGAGGTGTATAGGTAGGTGGAGTAGGTTCAAAGATGTAGTAATAGGGTTCTCTTCTCATTCTCATTCTCATCTATTGTGCTGTACGGAGTAGTAGTACAGTGCTGCGAGTCTGTGACATATTTTGAACCCTGGGCATGAATGGAACTACTGTTGTGCATCATTACCATGCCTAGGCATCAGCATTGTAGATGTGTTTCCCTGGATAGTTTAGCTTGTCAGGTCTTTTACCAATATTTTATTAAATCATTGTTATTATTTTTATTTTTATTATTATTATTATCATTCGTGCATTGTGTAGTGTAACTAGAGAGTGGAGGTGCTTAGATAGCTTGTTTCGTACTTTAGTCTTTGATGGAGAAGAAGAGGAAGAAGATGAGGAAGAAGAAGAAGAAGAAGAGAAGAAGAAGAAGAACCTTTATTGACTACCTGGTAATCATCAGTTGCCTCCCAAAAGATTATCAGACAACCTAATC